>APFE030264919.1:0-74347 GCA_000404065.3 Pinus taeda | reverse complement strand
CAGGCCGTGGACTGTTTCCCTCTTTGAGGGTTTTAACCACGTCAAAATACTGGTGTATTGATTTGTGATTTGTTTGTGAGCGGTGTCATTTTGGTGTTCTGTCTGAGGAACTTACCCTGTAAATTCCTCCACAAAATCCACGCTGAGGTATTTATTTAGTTTTTTACCTTTTCCTTTAAGACTCTCCTTGCTAATGTAAAGCCAAACTTCATCTCCAACTTGAAAATTGTGGTCAACATGATGCTTATCATGCCCTTTCCTATAGTTGGCCTTGCTCTTTTCCAAGTATTCTTGAACTGTTTGATGCACCAATTGAACTTGTTCAATGAACCTCTTGGCCTTATCAATGTCACTATGACCATCAATAGCAACATCCTTCCCAAAGCTAAAATCTAAAGGCGATTTTGGTAAGTAACCAATAATGCCTCAAATGGTGATGTTTGAGTCGATGAATGTTTTTCCCAGTTATAATAATGCCGAATGTAGTGTAAGTGTTCATCCCAAAGCTTAGGATGTTTGCTACAATAGCCACGAAGAAGATGTACTACTTGTCTGTTGATCACCACGTTTGTCTGACCATCGGTTTGTGAATGGAATGTTGTACTCCTTTTCAACTTGGTGTCCATGAGTCCCCATAAGCTTGACCAAAAGCTCCCGACAAATCGAGAATCTCGATAAGGAATAATGGATTTGGGCATCCAAAATGTACCCATACATGTTGAAATAAAATTTGTGTAGTATGTTCAATTGTAACCTGTTTCTTACAAGGCATCAAAATACACATCTTGTTGAAACGATCCACCACAACATAAAGATAATCACAATTTTTTTATGCACAGGCAGTCCTCCTACAAAGTCCATAGAAACACTTTCCCAAGGACAGGAAGAGACTGGAAGTGGAGTATACAATCCAAACCTTTTATTGCTAGGCTCAATTGTAGCACATAAATAACGCCCTCTTACATATCGTGACACACTTTCATTCATTCTAGGCCAATAACAATACCTTTTTAATTTTGCCACCATCTTTCCTACAACAAAATGACCAACAATAAGAGAAGTATGTGCTTCCCTTATGATGTTGAATCTTTCACCCTGAATGCATAAATTTCCAAGGTGATACAAAAAGATTTCATGCACATGGAAATCCAATTCCTCTACTTGGTTTCCTTGACCCAAAGTTGCATATACATCTTTAAAATCATAATCTAAAACATATTGTTCAACATAAATCTCATGCATGATCAAATTATGCTTAAGAATAATTGAAGTACTAACAATTAGTCTAGAAAGCATGTCAAAAACCTTGTTATAGATACCTTTCTTTCACCTTATCACCAAGTTGAATTGCTGCATGAAACCCATCCATCTGAAGTGCCTCGCCTGTTGTAGCTTAGTTTGTGATTACAAGTATTGCAATGGTTGATGATCAATGTGAACGATAGTTTCCTTTGCCATCAAATAGTGTTTCCACTCTTTCACACTTTGCACCAATGCATATAGTTCCTTGTCATATGGAGGATAATTAACCACTGCACCATTAAAAGTTTCATAATGGTATCATATGGGCTTACCATGTTGCATCAAGACTGCTCCCATGGCATAGTCACTTGCATCTGTTTGTATCTCAAATGGCTATCTTAAATCAGGAAGTGCAAGAACTAGAGTTGTACTGATTCTCTCCTTCAGTGCATCAAAAGTTTTTTCTTGTTTGCCTCCCCATTGAAAAACCTGCTTTATGCTTGTTAAGGCATGTAATGGCACTGCAATTGAAGAAAAGTTAGAAATAAAATTTCTCCAATATTGAATTGCTCCCAAAAAGCTTGTAACCTCAGTTACATTGGGCTTGGGCCAATCTATAATGACTTTGACCTTTGAGGGATCTACCTTCAATTCACCCCCTCCAACAATATGTCCCAAATACACTAATGAGGTCTTTCCAAACTCACATTTAGACATTTAAAAAAAAAAAAATATTTCTTCAAGACATCTAAGACTTATTTCACATGCCTGGCATGTTATTCACGAGATTTGTTGAATATTAATATGTCATTTAAGTAGACAATTACAAAATCATCAAGAAAAGGCCTTAAGACATCATTCATAACTCGCATGAATGTCGCAAGAACATTACAAACCTTGAATGGCATAATCAACCATTCAAACAAAATTTTCTTTGTTTTGAAAGTTGGTTTCCATGTGTCTCCTTCAACAATACTAATCTGGTGATAACCACTTCTCAATTCCAATTGAGTGAAATGTACATCATATTTCAATTGATCAAGCAAATCATCAATTTCAGGGAGAGGGTAACGATTTTTTTACCATAATGTTGTTCAAGGCTCTGAAATCTACACACATGTGCCATGTAGCATATTTCATTGGTACTAAAACAATTGGTGACCCACATGGTGATGTGCTTGGTCTGATGAACCCTTTGTCAAGCAACTCTTGGAATTATCTTTTGATTTCTGCATCCTCCATGACTGACATCCTGTACATGCCAATTTTTGGAAGAGGGAAATCTTGTTGCAATTGGATCTCATGTTGGATTCCTTTTTTTAGAGGCCATCCTTTGGGTTCCTAAAACATCGCATCATAGTTTTTAACAACCTCATACAAATCATATTTTAACTTTGCATCACATACTTGGAAATATTAACTTTCAATGTTCTCTTGGGTTTGATCATCAAGAGTACAAAGTTCTTACTAGCATTGACTAATCTCTTCATTTGTCCAGCATTCACAGGTGACAAATTCAAATTCTTGTTATGTGCTCTAACAATGTACTCAACTACATTTTTAAACAAGTGATATTTGTTCTCATGGAAATGAAAGATAGATCTCCTATCATATAGATATGGACTTCCAAAAGCAATACCACAAATGTCAAGTGGAACAACATCAAGCTCTACCTTACCTAATAAAGTTTGTAGTAATGGAAAATCTTAATGTACATCTTTTTGTCACATGCAATTTTGCATTGTCACATATCCAACCTAAAGGATATGGTTTAGGATGAGGAGTTCTTTCCAAATTCAATTTCTTGAAAGTGAAATGAGGTCTGTCTATGAACCACTATCAAACAATGTATCTATCTTGGTATGTTTTTAAATGTCTCTAATATGGAAAATCTCTATTCTTTCTTTTCATGTTGAGTTTCATTGAGGCTACTTGAAGAACTAGTATTTGCAATAGAGTCCTTACCTTTGAATCTCGTGGCTATGATCTTTGTTTCATCCCCAAAGTCGGATCCTAAATCATGTTGTGTAGTGGCAATAGTATTTTGTTTTCCTTTGTTTTTAAAATTTATGGGTCTCATTTCAAGATGAAGTTTCCAACAGTGGTCTTCATCTTCTTTTGAACAATGTTTAGATGTTAGTTTTATCCATATTTCATGACTGAAGCATTCTTCTTCCATTTTCCTTTGAATTTCCCCTTTCCTTTGTCTCCACTTTTAAAAGGATTTTCGCTGCCCTATTGAGGAACATTTTTCCCTCTTGCTTCTAAATGAGTTTCATGTACACAAACTTCATCTAGTTTTGTAGGGTTAAACATGAGAATTGTGTGTCTCAAATAACTATGGAATCCTCCAATATATTTGAGTAGAGTGTCTTGAGAGGATAAATATATACCAAAAATCAAAGCTCTTTTTCTAAATTCTTGAGTATAGCTTTGCATATTTTGACCTTTAGTTTGCCTAAAGCTTTTCCAATCCATAATAAATTTCTGAATATATGCTAATGGATAAAATTTCCTTCTTATTGCAACAACATAATCATTCGAAGAGGAAAAAACCTTACCATGTTTCTCCATGTCTTCTTGAGTTTTGGCTTCCCACCATATAAGTGATGCACCTTCCAATCCAAGAGAAGCAAGATGAATTTTGGTCTCATCATCCTTGATTCTTTGTATCATGCAATACACTTCAATTTGATGAACTCAATTATCTATTTTCTCAGCATTTACCTCCCCATTGTACATAGGCAATTCAAACTTTATATCAAGCTTAAGAAAATAAATTTTACCATGTCTCTTTGGAGAATTTGGAGGTTTTTGTGAAAGGGTGGAAGAATTACAATATGAGGATGGAGATGAGGATGAGGATGGAGGTGAAGGTGGTGGTTTGTCACCATTCCCTCCATTCTCTTTTGGAGGCTTGTATCATTTTCCTCCATCTCCTTTTGGAGGCTTTGAGCTCTCTCCATACAACCTTGAATTCCTCTCTTCATAAAGAACCTTTACCATTTCAATCATCTCAAAGAAATATTTTCTAAAATTTCTTTCATCTTCAGACATCCCTTCAGGACCTTCTTCATATGCCATGACTATTGAAGCTTGAGGCGTGTTTGTTCTCCTTGAAACAATTTGAGATCTTGGCTCCACAAGTTCTCCTTCACCTCTTTTAAGCTTCAACCTTGTAAGCATTAGAAAAACACGTGCAAACCAAATAAAACCTTCAAAATAACTTGATGATTTGATATCAAAATGATTTGTAATTGAAAACTTGAAGATTTGAACAAATTGCATGTGAAATTTTTATATGTGTTTTGGGTCATGGATCAAGTTACCAAACACATAAACAAGTAATTTTTAAACTTAATTAACAACCAAAACAGAGACAAAATACCGTATCAGAAAACACATAAAAACAAACATGATAAAGGAGTTCGCTCCTCTCTTGGGCTACATCTCCTAGTCCAACTTCCAATGCAGGGCCTCTGTCATTAAGTGCTCAAATTTGTGTTTTGATACCTTTACAATGCTTAAAATGAAAAACAAATGTCTCCAATGGATCCAAAACTATTTGCACCTCATTTGGCCAAAAATTGAGAAAGTTATGTCTATTACAAGTTTTTCCCAATTTCCCATACCTAACCATCCTCCAATTCGACCCAAACCTGGCCTACAATCCCACCCGATGGGTGGAATTGTCATACAATTAAAATGTCCACTAATGTCGAGTTTCCGAAATTTGAGGTCGTATGGGGGCACGTGCCCAGGGGTTGGGGCTAATAGCACGACCCCATCTGTCGACCTCTAATGAATTAACACATGGTCAGGTGAACCTCACAGAACCTGAGGTTGGTGCCAAAATCTGTGTTGAGGGCTTTATTCAGGGCACAATCCTTTTTGCTGGAGGTGAGGTCATGTGAGGCCACATATGGCTTGAGGTTGGCCCCCTATGGGCTAGCCCCTATAATTTACCCATGGATGGTTCTGCTCTGGTGCATGTTTTGTGGGTTGTGACCATAGGGCTGGCCCTAAGACCTAGCCAATGTTCTTGCCCCATGGTTATGTGCGCACAGGTACTAAGGTTGGGGCTTAGCCCCGACGCAATTTCAAAATGAAAAATGCGCCAATCTTAAATAAAAATTGAGGCCTTAGATTGTTAAGTAACACATGCATGGCATGTTTGTTGAGACTCTTGGTGCTTGGGAAGAGGTCTTGAGTTCAATTCCCGTTAGGCCCGATCTGACCCAAACAAATTTTTACATACCAACAGGAGGCCACGTGGCAGCCAACCATTAGTCCACGTGGCTCTCCACTATTGGACCACTTCAAAAAACCCACAACCAATAAAATTGCACCATTCACGAGCCAATCACAAAAAGACACTTTTCAATCAACCATTGGCCCAAATTGTGTAGTTAAATTCACAGTCACCTACCTAGTTAGCGTACATACTGCTGACTGGGCATACCTACAACCCAATTACAAAAAAATTAGTTGTTTGGAAATTCGATTAGAACACGATATCAAGAACATACAATATCGATTTTGAGTGAAACGCATTGCGTTGGATTCAGGTCGCCAAGATCTATGCATTGGTACATATTTCAAGAATTTTTTAACACCTTCAATTTTGAGCACTAAATTGATCCCTTGGATCATTCATAAAATCGGAGGATAATTTGTATCCTTCCACTCTAAAGAGTTCTACCATATTCTTAGAATCAACAACATGTATTTCAATATACAAGGAAATAAGGCTTATTCTCTGGAAGAGACCAAGTTAGAAATCAATGACTTTAGTTGTTCCTACCCAATTCCCTAAGGTTAAATGTCCCTGAATTTATTGTTGGCTTGTTGCGACCTAACCCAGGTTTAGAGTTAATCAGCCAAACAAATCTCTATACTACTGGCCCTTTCGGCAACAGTACGTGCAGCGCGGATTGGGGTCTCACCCGAAGTAGTATTGGGGCGGGGGGGTGCCGGAACCAAGTTTCGCACCCTTGAGATGTCTGAGGGGTTGATTTGATCCAACTATTAGTCCCTTCATGCAAGTTACTTCGTGCACTTCCCTAGCCTTCCCACCTTGATATATTCGTCTTCGTGCAACCATAACTAGGAGTTGTGGGGCTTCCACGTTGCTGGAGAAGCGATCTGCACTATTTCCCTAAGTCAAACCTGAGATATTACTTCTCTTCTTATACTAGTTAGTTATCTTCGCACAACCGGATGACTTATGTTATATTTACTTATTCAACACATTCATATGAGTTCACGTAGTAAATAAACAGTAAACTTGCAATTCATACCCAATAATATATAAAACAGGAAAAGATACACAAAAATATGGTAAAAATTCTCTTTATTAATGCTTCCGATGGTTACAGACTCGACCTGCCCTGCGCACTCAACTGCAGGGGTATGCACACTCAGATGCGGACTACTAGGCCTATGTGCACTCAGCTGCAAGGCCTTCTCCTACTTTACGACCCAAAGACACGACTTACACTTTGACTCAATGTTTCTATTCCTTCTATTAGATTCATCCCTCTTATACTTAGAGCCTCACTCTATTTATACAATCCCATGGTCCATGGACCATGGGTAGATCTTTCAAACTGACATTACATTAAAAAAACAAGGGAGGACAACCCTATGAATCTATTATGACTTCGCGCTCCGTGCCCACAAATCGGGGAGTCTTTACAATGGACTTAGTCAAAACTTGGGCTTTAAGCCCCAAAACATGCCTTGGGGGGATTCCCCGCCCAATAAGCCCACAACACAAACATCGTGACTCGCCCTCGAGTAACTATGTCGGTGCAGAGATCTTTGTGCGGAGACCCTCCAACTCTGCTCGAATAGTTGCAAGGTTGGCAGCGCACTGAGCGACTTCCTGCTGAATCTCCTGTACACGTTGTTTTGAGACCGTGGTGTCGGAACTACTTCCATGGATTTGTTCTTACGTCCCCTGCATTTGTGCGAGCTTGCCTTCAATTATTGTTGTAATGACGAAGGCCTTATCAATCCATGACTGAACGCACGCCTTCAAAACTGCTTCTCTGTGTCGTGTTGTGTCCACTTTCTCTTTCAACACTTTGGCCTGTTGCATGCATGTGAGCCTCTGAGTGAGGTCCACCATCTACACGGTCCCTTTGACGCTGTCATACTACTGCTGGAGCTCACGTGCCTCTGTCTCTAAGTGCTGGATGTTAGGGTCCTCCTGCAGGTTGGTGAGGACCTCAAATGACTCCTCCAACATTCTGGTGTAGTCCCTTATTGCACTATTGATCTCTTCCATCCCCAATGTAATAGCGCTGGCGCGCTGTTCTCTGACTTATGGAGGGGTGGATGGTTGTGCCTTCAACCGCATCTCTGCTATCAGAAGGTTCAACTCCATATGAACCTTGGCCATTTCTTCTTGCGCCTCATGCAACACTGCTGCTAGTCTTTGTATGCGCGCCTTTGCTGGTGCTTCTACTAGGATGGCCATCTCAAGGACCATCTGGCAGGCTTCTTCTAGTACCTATACCATCAGCCTGTTCTGTGACACAACCTTGTTGCGCTACAAGCTTAACTGCTCCATGGTGATCTTCTTCTCTCTCAGCACTTGCAATGCGCGACTCTCCCTAGCCTGTGGTTCTATAGTAATCCCATCCTGCAGAACATAGAGTGTCTCCCCCGAGAGCACAACCATGTTGTAACCAGTGCCCCTTCTGGCAGCACTATTGTGTTGGTTGTCTGAGCACGTAGCATTTTCTCGGTTGCAAATGTCCCTATTGCTAGGCTGGTGGAAAGAGTACCAACCTAAGGAGTACGCACCTGAAACTCCTGAATCTGTTCTCAGAGGGTCCCCAACGCAATCTGATTCTCCTCTGCAAAGTTTTGGAGGGCCTCAGTGGTGACATCATGCACTGTCTTGCCTATGTCATGCAGATCCCCCTCAGTAAGGGTGATCAGGTCGATAGATAGTTTAGAGGCTTTGACCTTCTTACACGGCCCTATCCACTTGCTCGGGCGCTAGTGCTTCAATAGTGTTGACGCTATTTGTGGGTCCACACTTCCCTCCTCTTCCTCTATTTCCATTTCTTTCTGATGCCCATGTGAAGGCACTTCTGGCCCTTGCGAGCCTTCTCGGCTGTCTCCTGTGTTGGTGCTACTGTGGCCTTTTTCTGTTCTGTTGCTGTCTGCGTAGCGTCCTATGCCTCCTGCGCTTTTGTTGCTACTACTTCTTGCCTTCTCTTCTCTGCCAACTGTGCCATGAGCAATTTGGCCTCCTCTTTCTTCTTCTGCGCAACAGACTTCTCCACTGCAACGATGTATAGGGTGCGCCACTCCAGTGGCCATGTCTCCAGTACATCAAAAATTACATCATATGTGGCTATAAAGGGTAGATCGCTCCATTTCTTGGCCAGGTCCTTGCGCACTTTGAGATATATGTTGTGGAAGTCTGCTTTAAATTTTGCAAAAACTTTGCAGGCTGTTGAAGACAGTGGGTGATAACTGCGGCTTCTGGTTAATTCCCATTCTGATGTTCATCTCCATGAACACCCAGAATCTCTTACTATCACGGATCCAGTTTGCATCCTTAGTGGCCCATAATGAAGCATACTTTGCGCCCTTTGGTAGATCTCTATCAATTGTGGGGAATTGGCTATCCTCCGGCAATTCCCTTGCCACTAGCACTATGGACAGCAGAAGCCATGCATAGTGGAACGTTTTTCCTTATTCCTATGCCTTGCGGAAATTCCCCACAAACTCTTTGCATAAGAACTCTAACCAGTTAAATTGGACCCCCTCCGTGCACTTCTCAGCAAGTGCAATCATTGGCACGGGCACCTTATCTGCGCGGCACTTCCGCATGAGCTTGTCTGCTAGTATTTGAGTCACAACTTTAACTACTTTTTTGTTGATGTTGGATATGGTGTAGCCCCTTTTCTTCTTCTCCAGCTTGTATTTATTATTCATGGCCTCTGCAATGGCCAAATCACTGCTCTTCCTCTCTGAGATGTCTGCGGGGTCCTCTCCTTTACACAGAAGCTGGGTAATGTGATGGAATGAATGGTCCATGATGGGGATGGGATCCTCTAGCCAAAAACACCCACCATGCAGTAGGAAGAGTAGGTGCTTGATGACGAAGATCGTCATTGGGGCGCGTGGAAATGCAGCACCCAGATTAGGTTTAATAACCCTACCTTTTCCACTCTGCGTAACCACTTTTGCAGCTCCAATTCTATAACCCTTGCCGCGGTGTTTTGCTTGGGCTTCATGAGCTGCACAATCTCTAGATGAGGGAATTTCTCATGGTCAATGAGATCCCAATCTTCAAATTTCAATTTTGGCACCCGCCCCAGGTGTGTGCCATCAAATATGATGTCGTTCGGGAGGAGCGGAGTTTGGAGAGAGCTCTTTCTCTCATCGAGGTCCTTGGGTACTTTTGCCTTCCCCTTTCGCAGAGGGATATATGCAAGCAGCTTGGTTGGAGGGTGCACAGACTCAGTTTCCTCTTCCATGCCCTCGTCCTTGTCTTCTTCAATTATGAGGTCCTCCAGGTCTTCCTCCTCCTCGTTGGTTTCCAAGTTAACTGCTTTCCCTTTCTCCTCCATCGTTAATCTGCTGTGCAACAGGTTTCGAGGGTTCACATGCATCGAAATCATCTGATGTTTGTTTTTCTTCGGCCTCAGTGTGCGCAGTGATTTAGGAATTTCCACCACAATCCTGGTGCCTTCAGGGGCATCTTCTATAGTCAGGGCTTGCGTAGCCTCTTCAGCGGTCATCTTTGCAATTTCCCTAGCTTCCTTAGATGTTTCTACCTTGCTTGTCCAGAAGTCTCTCAATCGCTCAATCAGGGGCTCAATCAACACTCGGCAAAGGGCAAATAGATCTTGGCTCAAAATACGTGGGGCATACAACAATTCGAAAATGACCAAGTGTTGTTTGTTGGGAAACCCTTAGTAATTTATAACATCTTTTGAATTTGAATTCGACCATTCCCCCCAAATCCGGTTCATTAATGCTCCCTTGGAGGCAGATTTTCCCAAATATTTCCCATAAAGCACATATTAAATGCCTACCACCCGCTCCATTTGGTCTCAAGTTGAGCATCAAATCATGAATAGTGACTCCAACGGTCACTTTCTAGCCAACCCGTGCGGCAGCGGGGCCCCCCTTGCATGGTTGCGGACCTTGTTACATTTTGCTCCAACGTCGCACAACTCCCGGGCAGAGTAGTTTATAGTCCTGTGCCTCCTTTAAATTGCATGGAGCACTAAGACTATACTTCTGACGGCTAGTTAGGTGGCCATGCCACCTGTATAGAGTTTCATTTGGTCATCCATCACTTTTCCTAGAAAACATCCACCTTTTATTGTTACTGGTTGCATCACACACTTTATCATGTGTAGCACGGCACCATGCTTTATCCATTTAGTAATATGCGGTCCAATCCAAGGAAAAAGGTTGATCAACTCTCAGCAGTAGTCCCCAAATTTATCAACGTGATCATGCACACCCGCTTTTATCACCCTGTTTTCCTTATCTAGAAAATCCTTCTTTATTTCATCCTCAAGCTTCTTTACTTCCACTTCCACGAGAGTGCTTTTCTCCCTTAATCACATCCTTTCTTTCATAAGTTCTTGGAACCTAAGATCACCCTGTCGGATTTCTTCCTTAGGTCCCAAGCATTCTGCTTCGTCCAACTGCGCGATCCCTTCTTCCAAGGTTCTGGGAGTCGTCATATCTACCAGTTCTGCTATGCATGGACTACGCATTTTATACTCTATGGGGATTATAGTGTTCGCTCCGTACTCCAGCCTCAGAGGTGTCTACTTCATCAGTTTCTTGCACATGATCCTATAAGACCACAGAACCGCTGGTACGTGCAGGTTCCAATCAGTCCGTTGCACATCATATAACTTGTTTAGTGTTTCACATACTTCGTTAAAGGCTTCTGCGTGGATAACCTTCTGCACACTTGTTCCTTCCATACTCCATTGTTCCAACTGAAGGGTTCACTCATGCAATTTCCTCGCCCGCACATGCTTATTGATCGTGTCTCCTAACGCAAAGTCTGTGTGCATCCACGCAGGTTTTGTAACATATGCATGTATCCATCTAGACAGGTGTGCACACGGATTGTTTCGTCCAACAATCCTGTTTGTTAATCGCATCTGAGGCTTCCCAAACCACATGCACATCATTCTCCTGCCTTCACGCCAGTTCTCAAAGCTTCCTTGGTGTGTACCCCACCACCTCGTGGCGTAGCGCGCAGTACACATTTCAGAGCCTCGAAACATTGCTATTCCGGCACCTCCCTTTCGAATATATTTAGGAAGTCATCTACCTCGCTCAATCCATCATACATAGGAAGATCCCTTACCTTTGTTGATACGCAGTGCAACGATCTCTTCATCATGTTACAGTTCAGTGGGGTTACCTTGTGTAATCGGTTTTGCCATTGCTCTATCTCCTCGTTCGAATCCAATGTACATGAGCTTTCACGCTCCCATGAGATTCATTCATCCACGGTGGGATTTACCCGGTCTTTCTCTCGTGGAGTTATCTTGTAGATGCAATCTAAATCATTGTCACTTTCATAGTCATGCATTGGCTCTAGGTAGCGTGATCCTTCTGCAAGGTCCAAAGGTACAACTACGCGCAGAGACTTTTTCTCAAAAACCATCTCATGCTTTTTCAGATTTATCACCCCATTCATGTCAGTGGCCCAATATATCCTTAATAGTGTAGGATAGGGATTTTTGTCATCAAAAATATCTATCACTTCAAAATTTTCCAGCTCACTTTCTCCTTTGACATCTACGGTGATTCCCTGCAATCTTCCCATAGGTAGGATCTTTTGTTGGTTCACCATTCATAGTTGGATAGGAGACCATTGCAGCGTAGGCCTTCCCATGCACTCCCATGTCTGCTTTGGTTGAATGTTCCCGTCTGACCCTAGGTCCAAAATCACTTGGTCCATCTCATATTCCCCAATCTGCGTGGTTAATCTCATCTTTCTTCCCGTCCTTGTCGCATGCTTTCCAATATTCCGGACTACACGCGATTCACCTGGTGTGGTCCCAACACATCTATTTATGAGTTCCTGCAGTCCCTTTACAGCCTTTCTATCATGTAGCAGCTTCATGCATGCTTCCAGGAACGTTGTGAGAATCGATGGGTCCATTTCTGGGTCCGGTCTATCTTTTCTTCGTGAAGTGGAGGCATTAGCAAAGCTCTCCCTAGCTTCCATGAAGGTTTCCTTAGTGCACTCCAAATCAAACTCTGGTTCTTTCATCGGAGCCTTGCGAACCCAAGTACTATCTTTAGGTTAATTGCCTTTGTCATCCCCTGTTGTAATTCCACTTCGAAGCACATTGTTCACATTAGGGTCTTCCTTGCACGGCTCAGACCTCACCATTTGCAGGCTCTGAGTTAGGGGAGATTGGAGTGCTCCCTTATTGCGAAACCTTGCTATCATTGTGGGACAATCCTCCATCTCATGATCAAACAATGTACAATACAAGCATGATGGACATGTTAGATTCGTACAATCGCGGGCATAATGTCTTGGCCCTCCGCGATTGTAACATATCAGCTGTCTGCTACCTCTTCCAGGTCCTCCACCTTGGCCTCATCCGCACCCCTGAAATCCAGTTTATGCCATTCCTGCGTTCTGGTCAAGGGGTCACGTCTCGGCCTGAAGTCTATAGGTGGGAATCCTATCCATCATCAATTCATAGCTTCTACAGGTGTGCTCATCATGTCCCACTGATCTACAAAAATTACAAAACCACTGTTGCAAATTCTGTGTGTCCTTATGCAATAAATGGCAGTTGTCTGTAGCATGCTTTCCTCCTATATGAAAAATTGTGCACCACAACGCAGGCGTTGTGCTAGGTCCTGCTTGTGTCTCTGGTCTTAATGGCATCGGTCCTCCTCCCGCGAGGTAATTCATGAACACTGGGCAGTGGTCCTTGTCATGTCCCTGACCCTTGCACTTAAGGCACCATACCTTTTCGCGCACTTCTGGGCGAGATGTCTTGTCTTTTTTCAAACTTTGCATCTCAAGGCACAAGTTTTTCAACTGCGCATGAATATGTTGAACTCTAAGGTTGGGATCTTGTATCGGGGTCTCATGCAATCTCATCGCGATCTCCAAGGCCTCAACTTGAGTTGTTAGCCTCTACTGTGACAACGCGTTCCTTAAATGCGGCGTTAGAGATGCTACAAACCATTCACGGTGTTGTCCATCTATCAAAGTCATATTATCTTCGTGAATTGTGCACTTCAGTGTTTGATCCAACTCCTAAGGGGCCTCGCCTAGTAGCATCGTGATCTCCTTGAACCCAATGATGGACTACGCCTCTGAGTTCGACCTGTTAAATTCTACATTCAACGTAGTTTGGATATCTGTGATCCCCACATTCGGATTGTCATTGGAATGCTTAATGTACCAGGTCAATGCGCAATCTTGCAGAGCACTGACCAATGTTGCCTTCTTTATATTGTCATCCATAACTCCCTATGCTTCCCATATGTCTTTTATCATGAACCAAAACTAGTTTGAATCTTCATTCGTACTCCCTTGGACACTAGCAACATTATCGTACTTGCCATACTGACTCGCGGTGGTTGTATGAGTGAAGATGGGGGTGAAGATGGTGAGACTAGTGGTGGTGTAGGTGGCGGTAGTATGCACGGAATCCTCTGCCTTATCAAAATGATCGAACTTCTTGGTGAGACCTTCGTGAGCTCTTCCTCGTCCCCTCACAGAGGTGAAATCAAGGGGTTAGTTTCTAGTTCTGCACTACCTTCATTTTTGTAGATTCTCCCACTTCGCGTAGCCGCAAGCATCAATGTATTTGCATAAACCATTTTTCACACAATAGCATTTTAATCCAAGTGTTCAAAGACTTAACGTACTTACCTCGTGGTCCTTTGAGGAAGCATTGTTCTGCCTCGTTATAGCTGACTGAAGTATCTACCATGAACTCAGTGATGAATCCTCCTATAATTCGATCGAGACAATGATCAACAGTGCACGCGATCTTATCCTCCGATGCTTCCAATTTGCGCATCAATTCTAGAGTCCACACAATAGGTTTGTCGAACATGCACCTTCCTTGGCTATCTTCTAGCTTCGGGATCCACTCGTATAACTTAGTAGGGAAAGATACAAAGAAAATTTTGTGGATATCTGTGTACAGGTAGCATTCTAACCATTCTTCTTTCAATAGTCACGGACTCCTATTCTCTTGCGTTGCGAACTCATGAATCTTCCTATCCAATCAATCTTCAATTCCTTTCTTAGCTAGATTCCAGCGATACGACATCAGACATCACTATGCAGATCCCGGTCCTGGCAACAGAACCATTTGTTGGCTTGTTGGTTCCTAACCCAAGTTCAGAGTTAAATAGCCAAACAAATCACTGTACTACTGGCCCTTTCGGCAACAGTTTGAGAGCGCGAACTAAGGTCTCACTCGAAGTAGTATGGGGGGATGGGGTACTGGAAGCAGGTTTTCGTACCCTTGAGGTTTGTGAGGGTTTTACTTGATCCAACTATTAGTCCCTTCTTGCAGGTTACTTCACGCACTTCCCTGGCCTTCACGCTCTGATATATTTCTCTTCGCACAGCCCTAACCAGGGGTTGTGGGGTTTCCACGTCGCTGGAGCAGTGATCTACACTATTTCCCTAAGTCACACCCAAGATATTACTTATCTTCTTATACCAATTAGTTATCTTTGTGCAACCGGGTGCCTTATATTATATTTACTTATTCAGCACATTCATATGAGTTCGCATAGTAAATAAATAGTAAACTTGCAATTCATACCCAATAATACATAAAACAGGAAAAGATACATAGAAATATGGTAAAAATTCTCTTTATTAATTCTTCTGACGGTTACAGACTCGACCCGCCCTGTGCACTTACTTGTAGGGGTCCGCACACTCAGCTGCGGGCTACTAGGCCTCTACGCACTTAGCTGCAGAGCCTTCTCCTACTCTACGACCCAAAAACAAGACTTACACTTCGAGTCAATGCTTCTATTCCTTCTATTAGATTCATCCTTCTTACACCTAGAGCCTCACTCTATTTATACAATCCCATGGTCTGTGGACCATGGGTAGATCTTTCAAACCGATATTACATTACAAAAACAAGGGCAAACAAGCCTATGACTCTATTATGACTTTGCGCTCGGCGCCCACAAATCACGGAGTCTTTACAATGGAATTAGTCAAAACTTGGGCTTTAAGCCCCAAAACATGCCTTGAGTGGATTCCACGCCCAACATGTATGGTTCTCCCCTTGGCCCCTACCTTATTTGAATATTTGTTGCTTTGGATTTATCTTAGGTCCCCCTCACCCTCCTTATTCCTTATTGTTACCCATCCCATTCTATGTGACACCATTTATATCCTCATTAGACTCCTTGAAGGCTTAACATATTGGCTACATGATCGATCTTGGATTTCCTTTGTTATGTTGTCACATAAGAACCACCACCATGCATATGATTCTCTCTTCACCTTGCATGCTTGTTATTACTATATTCATCTGCCCTGACCTCAGAATCAACCTCTGCTCAGAATCATGATGGATGCTATGCAACCAACTCACAAAATAGAAGAAAAGATAGATCAACGACTTCAAAATTAGCCTCTTCGAGGGGGAAACCTCCTTTACATTACACAAGTGAGCAATTCTTGGATGATACAAATGACAATACCTCCTTTCTATATATAGGAGTATAAGGGGTCACAATATAGTCAAAGCCGATATAACAATAATAATGTAAGGGAACAACAATAACAATAGTGGGCTTCTATGGGACACAATAATAACAATATCGGCACAACAATAACAATAAGGGGATACAATGGCAATAATAATATAAGAATACACTAGTATTATAGGGACCTAACATGCCCATTTCCTTACAAAAAGTGTTGTCCTCAATGCTTGAGTTGTTCTGGATGCTTCTGTATAAAATTGTCATCCTCCCATGTGGAATCTTCATCGGGTAAGTTCTTCCACTTGATGAGATACTCTGAAATTGATCAATTTCGTAGTTGTCGAGTTCTTGTTTTTTTTTACTGCTTCAGGTTCCAATATGATTTTTCCTTCTTCTTCAAGTTCTAGCAATATTGTTTGAATTGGGATCTTGTCACCTATGACCTTCTTTAAGCATGAAACATAGAAAACTAGGTGCACTAGGGAAGTTGTAGGAAGCTCCAATTTGTATGCCATAGTACCAATCTTTTGCAACACCTTGTACAGACCATATACTTTGGTTATAATTTATTATCCTTCTTAGCTTTGTTGAGGGACATTTGTTTTTATGGTTGTAGCGTAGAAATACCCAGTCACCTACATCAAAACTTCTTTCACTACGATGTTGATCTACCTGTTGTTTCATTCTATTTTGCGCCAATGTGAGGTTATCCTTTAAGAGTTGGAGAACTTGTTGTTCATTCTCGATGTGATCTTCCACTACTTGAACCTTAGAATTTTCTCTTAAATATGATGTGATGGATGGTGGATGATATCCATAAAGCACAATAAATGGGGTCATTTTTGCTCCAGTATGGAAGGAAGTGTTATAACACCATTCAGCCAAAGGAAACCATTTGATCCATTGTGTCTGTTTATTAGATACAAAGAAACGAAGATATGCTTCCAAACATTTGTTCACTATCTAAATTTTCCAATGAGATTGAGGATGATAAGATAAACTATGATGAAAATAATTATGTCCAAAAAGTTCCAGTGAAAATGTTATCTCTGTCGCTTACAATAATATTTGGGTTTCCATATAGCTTTTGAATTGTTTCCATAAATGCAGTAACAAATGTATTGGATTTAAAGGGATGAGATAAATTTTAGCCTCAATCTCTTAAAAATCAATAATAAATCCAATTATTAAATTAAATAAATAAAATCATGAGAATTCCTCAAACTAAGGAGTCTAGTTTGGATGAGAGATTCTCCCCAACTAGCTCTCCTAAATTAGTGTGTAAGTTGAGAAATTGTCTCAACCAAGTGAGTCTAAGATAGATGCACTATATTAAGACCACTTACTCATGTATTTCAATGTATTATTAAATTTTTTGATAATGTGAATTACATGAGCATGAGAGACCACATGATGGCTCTCTACCTTTTTCGCTGGTTTAATTTTTGTGTTAATTTTCTGTGCATATGGTTATATGGCTTTTTGATTCTTCTTCATGTGGTATTAGAGCCACAATGTTGGAAAGGCAATGAACGGAAGAGGTTGTGACCTTATTGCTTGGTGTTTTAAGGTGAGGAAAAGTGTAGGAGATCTGTGGAGCCAACGACCAACATATGAGCTAGAGTGAATGGCCTCTATATGAAGCATGTGTAGCACCCTTTATTTTGAGTGTGTGGAGTGGTATGTGTATATATTTGTCGTGTGGTCCATCTATCGCGAGTAATTGTTTTGGTTGCAGTATTTCATGGTCGCTGCAATATTTTATTGTGTGGACCTACATTGAAACATTCATTAAAACATGATGTGACTTCTGTTTGATTTCTTCATTGAGTCGTGGAGCAGCATTGGGTCGTTGGGTTATAGAGACTGAGCGTAGTATTGGAGCTTGTGCTGGAGGAAGAGTGACAGATGGATCTGTCTACTTGATCATCACTGCCAACCAACGAACTTTTACCAGAATCTGGTGCTGACAAAGTAGAGCCATCTAGAACATTCCTCGACCTACTCGTTACCTCTTCAAGTGAAGGCAGTGGCCAAAATTGTCCAGATCTATTGAAACTGATTCCAGATTCATTGAATAGCAATGGGAATGTAGTTTCTGTGAGTGGTTTGGCAGACCTATTGAGTGCGTGAAGACTATACTGAAGCCTGTGTGTGAAGGCTAAGGAAAGAGGGCCTAAGATATAAAAATTATTAGACCCTCTACAATGCATTTCAATGAAAAATATAGCATGAAAGCGGTGCATTAGTTTGTTTTTTGGGTTTTGACCTCTACATAGAAAGATGTGGATCTCTTCTCTTGAAGGGGTTGAGGTCGATTTGAATCCTTTGTTTTCTTTCTTAGCAGAGGAATCTTGTTCATCAGTTGTGGTTCCATCACTTCCCTTGTTTACTTTCTAGAGAGACCATAACAATATTTAATCGAGCATTAAGTCTTGCTCTTCTCCTAACACTTTCTGTTACAAAACCCCTGGCGGGAGTCAACATAATGTCACCGCTCTTTTGATGACTAATCACTGCTCTGCAATTTGCCGATGGAATTTTATCTTTAGAACACGCAAGTGTTAGTGTTTTTGCTGAAACAAAATGCCATAAATATGCTCTTCCAATTAATTCTGTGAAGATAAAAAAGAAGGTTGGGAATGTCCTTACACTATGATCATTGGAAGCTTGATTCCAACTTCGTTCGAATTGCTGGAAATTTGAACTAGATGCAGTGCGACTGGACCATGTTTAATAATTTTCATCCAGAACCTAATATCAAGGGCTACAAATAACAAAACTTTTGTTGCCGTTTAGAATTCTCCAGCTTTTATCAAGTTTGGTAAGAGTTGCATCTCTTTCCAGTCGTTGTTGCTACGATAAGGCCTGCAAACATGCTAATTGCTCCTCCAATGAATCGAGAGCATATTGAACGTTTATGAGGCTGTCGATCTCAATATATCTGCCCATTTATAGCCATCTCCTCTGCTCTTCATTGACCTTAACACGTTCAGACATCTTGTTTGTGGTGGTTCCACTTCCTCCCTCAGATATTTCACTGTCCTCGTCCTGTGCAAAGGCCCTCTCAATGCAATTGTTGATCTTCGATCGCAGCTTGGATGCATTGAAAGGTATGTGAGTAGAATGAAGCAACACATATTCTTTAAAGTCAAAGATTAAAAAACAAAAATTCAAAGGCCTCGAAAATTGACGTAGTGAATAGATTGATTTCACAAAGCAAAAGGTTTCCAAATTCCAGTTTATTTATTTGTTTTAATGGGAAGCATGAAGTGCCTTTGGAAGGAGTGGTTGGTAATTTGGAATGATGAGTGATTCTTTTTCTTAAGGGTAGCGTATTGTTGAAATCCAAGAGTATTATTTTACTTTAAGGTAGCTTAAATTCATTTCAAAGTGAAAGTGAAAGTTAAATTGTAATTGAGAAGTCATAATGACAAGTGAGAAAAGTGAGGGTTGATGTGAAAGAGAGATAAAACAGGTATTAATGTTAACTTTGACACTAGAGCTGGGCATTATCATTGTTTTAGAGTCAGTTTTTGAAGACAATTTGATGCCAAGGAGTTCTCAGTCTGTGCTTGAGACGCCTCACTGAAGACATTGTCATGATGATGTATCTTGAAGGTTAATAAAAACATATCTTTCTGTGGTGATCATGTCCTAGATCCGCCTAAAATTGAATAAGGGGATCATAGGTACACTCTGTGTTGTGAATGTGCTTGCATGATTTGGGTCGAATTTGTAAAACACTCTCTTTATTATGCTTAAACAAAACAACTACATCCACATAAGAAAGTTTACATATACAAATCATCGATCAAGCTCCTAAAATCAAAGCTCCCATAATCAATTAAGTTCATAAGCACAAAGCATCACATCGTTGACTTGATAAAAGTAAATATTCTGCAATAACATTTCACAACAGCTAATTCATGCCATCAAGTTAAGGACGCTACAAAAACAAGCATTTCAAGCCAAGACAATTCTGTATCAACATCTAATCGAGCTGTCATCTACATCAACAATTTTTTGCAGCAATTCAATAACAACTTTTTGGCAATTGCACTTGCACCATTTTTTAATAAGCTCAATACAAATTTGTAACTTGCAAATCATAATTTATAAGTTGAATTGTAATCAAAATCAAATTCAGTTGAATTGTAAGGGTGCATTCTTGGTTGTAACTGCCACCCTCATTTGATTTGTTACAGTGCATACATTAAGTCAAGTCAGTTGTCACTTGAACATTTATCATTTGGGTGCATTTTCGACAGTGTTTGACACCCTTCATTTTTTATAGCACATTCAGTGCATCACTAAGTGCAGTAATCACACAAGAGTTCAAGCCAACAAGTATTTCAAGCAAGTAAAATCAAGCAAGCGAACGTGTTCATAACAACAATCAAGTAAGTGAACCTGTTCATAAAACAATCAAGCAAGGAAGAGTGAGTATTTCATTCAAGTATGCGTAACCAAATCAAGTACAATAGTTCAACGCACAACAAGTGAGCATGTGTAAAGTTCATTAAAGCATTCATAACATTTCATTCAAGCAAAGTAATCGTCATCAAGCGAGTGTGAAATCAAGAGTACCAACAACCAAGTTATAAAACTCTAGCAAGTAAAGCATCAACAACAAGCAACAATACAAGCGAGCCTGACTTCAAAGTAAGCAAGGCAACATGGTGACACACCTTCAGTTGTCCAAAATTATTAACAATTTAATGTTATCATCAGTTGATGACACGGTGCATCTCAACAAAGCCACTCTTGCTTACATTCAAGTGCATATTCAACATGTACATGAAACGATTGAGTTCTTTCAATTGGAGTTGAAACTACAAAGAAATGAGTTGCAAGAGAAGCATGTTGCTTCCAAGTCTTTGACAAACCCAGAGACAGCTGATCATTCGACTTCATTCATCCAATATGCTTTAAGTGTTGAATTTGTTCCAATTCAACTTTCTTCCAAAACCATCATCAAGCCATGGGAAGAAATTCAAAGAAATCCAAAGCGACGCGGCATAGGATATGTCAAAGATAATGACCACTTACATATCCTTGATTATTCAAAGCCCATTCAGTTCACCAGTGCCAGATTACTTGAACAAATCACCTAAGCAAGTTCTCAGCAACTTGCAGACCGACGTCAATGCGCACAAACTGAAGTTGCAGACAAAATGAAATGCACACAAACTCAAGTTGCAGACAAACTAAAATGTTCTCATTTTCAAAGAACAGTCATCTGGAAAATCAATTTTTTGATCTTCATCCTTGTAGCCATTGCGACAAGTCAAATCATACATCAGAGAAATACTGCAACCAACTACAGTCAGCGAGATTGAAGATAAATTATTCATGGATTGATCCCTGGGAATGGTCATCCACGGCCAGAAGATTGTCCAAGTTTTACAATCAGATTCACTCACACATATTGCAGCCAACAGTCAAATGAAGATGGTACTCTCATGCAGTTGAACGAGGGAGTACACCAGTGAAATACTCCTCCACCCACGGGGGGGGGGGTTCAAATATATTTTGGAGAAGATTGCCTCTCCTTTCAGCTGACAAAGGGGGGAAATGTCAATGACATTGACAAGTGGTTGTCAGGCTGAAAGTCTCGACAACATCTGCGAAGTAGCCAGTGGGCATATCCATCAGCCAGTGGGTGTTCATCAAATTGTGTTAGTGGACACCGGATGTTTTTTTCAAGCAAAGGACTGTTAGATCCTTTTGTGGCTTGGAACATGATGGATTTGTCAAGCGACATTTAGAGATGAATCAGTCATGCAGTTGAATCATGGTCTCTTCATATTGTAGTTTCTTCAACATCCAACTTTGGCAGTTTTTTAGGAAAATGTTTTTTTGAGGATCAACTTGAGAACTTGGAAGATGGTTCCTTGTTCGTTTTGGATTTATCATTGATGGGGGGAATGTTAGCCTCACTCTCTTAAAAATCAATAATAATCCAATTATTAAATTAAATCATGAGAATTCCTCAAACTAGGAATCTAGTTTGGATGAGAGATTCTCTCCAACTAGCTCTCTTAAATTAGTGTGTAAGTTGAGAAATTGTCTCAACCAAGTGAGTCTAAGATAGACGCACTATATTAAAATTACTTACTCATGTATTTAAATGTGTTATTAAATTTTTTGAATAATGTGAATTACATGAGCATGAGAGACCACATGATGGCTCTCTGCCTTTTCCACCAGTTTAATTTTTGTGTGTTAATTTGTTGTGCATATGGTTATATGGCTTTGTGATTCTTCTTCAATAATGCACAAAAGTGTGCATACTTGGTAAGTCTATCAACTACCACAACGATTACACTCTTTCCTTCGTACTTGGGTAAACCTATGATAAAATTCATTGAAACCTCCTCCCAATGTTGAATTGGAATGGATAAAGGTTGTAATAGACTTGGGGTCTTAATTGTTTCAACTTTATTTTGTTGGAAAACCAGACATTCCGCCACAAAATTTTGAATATCATATTTAAGGCCATCCCAAAAAATTCCTTCTTAACCCCGTGGTAAGTTTTTTAAAATCCTGAGTGAACTCCTAAGGGCGAGGTGTGCAATTCCATAAGAATATTTTGTTTGAGTTGGGAAATTTTACAAAAATATAAGCGATCTTTGTACCATAAAAAATCATTTTTACAATTAAATGTATAAGATGTACTAGGGTCTTGTTGTAGCTTTTGAATGAGTGCCCACACTTCTTCGTCATTCTTCTATTCATCTCTTGCTTCGTTTATCCAATCTAGTTGGATAATAGAAATGGTGTAAAGCAATGCTTCCACATCCTCATCATTTCTTGAGAGTGCATCTGCAACAACATTTTCAAAGTCATAACCCAACATATTTGTGTCCCATTTTTGCTGCTCTTCTAAAGATAATCTTTGTTCTAAAAAGTATTTAAGGCTATCGTGATCTGTTTTTACCTTGAAGTGTCTTCCCATTAGGTAAGGTCGCCATTTCTTAAGTGCATGTAGTATTGCCAACTTTTCATTCTCATAAATAGGTTTGTTTAAATACTTTCCCTTGTTTGGATGACTTTTGAAAGCAATGGGCCTTTCTTCTTGCATTAAAATAACACCAACTCCATTTCTTGAGGCATCACATTCCACAATAAAGGTTTTTTTGAAGTCTAGCGTAGCTAAGACCGGTTCTTGGCACATTGCCTCTTTAAGATGTTCAAAGGATTTCGTTGCTTCTGGAGTCCAAGAAAATGCATATTTATTTGGTAATGTTGTTAGATGTTCTACTATTTCTCCCATAATTCTTAACAAGCTTGCGATAATACCCTGTCAACTCGAGAAATATTCGTAGATGATTTATGGATGTGGGAATTTTCCATTCCTTAATGTCATTAATTTTTCTAGGGTCTACCTTCACACCTTCGTGAGATACAATATGACCCAAATATTTCACCTCTTGTAATCCAAAGAAACATTTGGATGTTTTCTAATATATAATGTTTCTCCTCCAATAGTTTGAGCACTCTATCAACATGTTGAACATGATCCTTCCAAGACTTGTTGTAGATTAGTATATCATCAAAAAATACTAACACATATTTTCTAAGGAAGGGTTTGAAAATGGAATTCATCAAACCTTGAAATGTAGAAGGTGCATTGGTAAGGTCAAAATGCATGACCAAAAATTCATAATGAACCTCATGAGTTCTAAATGTTGTTTTTGGAATGTCTTCAGTCCTCATTTTGATTTGATGATATACTGAATGAAGGTACAACTTGGTGAAGTAAATTTCTCTATGAAATTCATCCAATAATTCATCAATGACAAGAATGGGAAATTTATCTTTAATAATGAGCTTGTTGAGCTCGCTATAATCCGAACACATGTGCCATGATAATTCCTTCTTGTGCACCAATACTACTGGAATAGAGAAAGAACTTTGACTAGGTTGAGTTATACAAGCCTCTAGCATTTTTGCAACCATATGCTCGATTTCACTCTTTTGGGCATAAGGATTTATGTAAGGCCTGATGTTTGGAGGAACACATCCTGGAATCAAATGAATAACATGATCATGATCGCGAATAGGTGGGAGGCCTTTGGGAATCTCCCATACCTTGGAATGATTGTCCAAGACTTTTTGGAGATCTGGATAAATAGATGATTTCGACATGAGAACCTCTAGCAAACATAATTGTGTAATTATGCCACATTGTTCTTTCTTTAGAAGCTTTGTCATGCCATTAGAGATGATTATCTTTCTTGGTTTCCTTGCGATACCCCTTAATTCAACCTCCTTTCCATCTGAAACAAATTTCAAGAAAAGTTCTTGAAAATTAAAAGCTATTGTACCCAAAGATTGTAGCCATTGGACTCCTAGTACAACATCAACACCACCCATTGGAATGGAAATCATTGGACTATTCAAAACATATTCTCCCATGGATAGCTTGATATAATGGCACTTTCTAGAGCAATTTATGGTTCTTCCATTTGCAACCATCACGTGACACTCTGGTGTTAGATATAGGAAGCATTTCAATTCCTTCGCTATCTTAAAATGAATAAAATTATGGGTACTTCCTGAATCAATCAACACTATTAAATTTCTCTTCTTGATATGTCTTTTTATATTGATAGTTTGAGGAGTGGTTATTCCATCCAATGCCTTACAAAATATGGTTGGATTCATTTCTTCTTTCTCTAGGCTTTCTTCCTGGTGTGTATCCTCTTATTTTGATGTTTCTTTTTCCTTTTCTTCTTCCTCTTCACAATCTATGTAAAATGATCTCTTCTCAGCACACTTATGACCTTTAGTGGATATTCTATCACAACTATAACAAAGCCCTTTTTCTCTTTTTTTCTTCCAATTGTTTTGGTGTCAACCTTGTAGGTTGTGGAAGGCTAGGTGCAACAACACTTCCATCTTTATAGTTGTGATTGGTAGGCTTCCTTATTGCCATAATTTTGCTTTCAATTTTTCTTTCCAACCTGAATGCCTTCTCCAATGAATTAGGTTCCCAAAGGCAAACCTCATGTTGGATGTTATATTTTAATGTCCCAATGAATACATCAATCCTATGCTCCTCTGGAATATACTTTACCCTTATATTCAATTTTTGGAAGTCCTTAATGTGCTCCACCATTGAACCTTTTTGTCTGAGATTTATCAATTGGTTAAAAATGTGTTGCTTTTTGTATCCTCATAATGTGCTATCAATTCTTCTATAAACATTTCCCAAGTGAAAATTTATTTACGAAAGCAAAGCCATCGATACCATACAAACTGATTGGGTTCCAAATATAAAGTCGCAATGCGTACTTTTGTTTTGTGTTTTGCACATTATGGAGATCAAAATATTGCTCCATATGTAGTATCCATGTCACAGGATCCTTGCCATCAAAATTCTTCATATCGATCTTTGGAACATGGTGGTTCTTCAATCCAACGTTAGAGTCTATGAAATCGTGACTAATGTTTCTTTTGTTCTCATCATGAGTTTCCTCTACTACCTTTTCACCATTAGGAAGCATTTCTTGTAGAAATTTTGCCAAATCCCCTTTCAAACCTTCCATGTCTTTCTTCAGATATTCAATGTTTACTTCTAAACCATCCATCTTAGTTTCTGCTACTTTTTGTGAGAGTGAAATTTGTTGCACTTGGTCTCGTAATTTTGATATATCATGTTTCATTTCTTCCTCTTCTTCATGAACCATACTAGAGATTTGACGTTTCTTACTAGGTGTTTACATTTTATTTCTTCGAGGCATCAATTAATGATAATTATGCTTCACTCTATCCTTTTATTTCCTTCAAACTAATTTTTCAAACCAAACTTATGCAAAAATTTAAAAAGACTACACACATGTTTTGGCTTTGTAGGATCTCGATAGTGAATATGTTGTATCTCTATAATGTCCAATCTCCAAGGTCTGACATTTCATCCTATGGTTTCCCTTTGAGTTCTCGTTCCAACCCCACAAGTCTGATCAAGATTGGATTCTCCAAGAAAGAGTTATTCGAAATCTTCCACGATGGCTTGATTATAGACTCGTTTAGTAGAACGAACTTGTACGAAGTGCCACATATAACTGTTTCGACCTTCAAACCTAAAACAACTACACTGGAAACTAAATTCCGTCATATTTATGTACCTTTTTACGAAATTTCAATCTGATTCTCAGAGAGATAGTTATGACGAGTTTCCCCAGGTCACCTGTTTGCGATATAATTGAGGAGCCTACAAAAACCCTAACTTCCTTAGATCATATCTCTGAAAATATAGCGAGACAAGATCTAAAATTCGTACCTAAGGTTCATCGAGGTTTCGACTCAAATGGGTTTTAATTTTAGCATTTGACACATCATAGAAAAAAGGTAAAGTGAACATGCCATGATGACCTATTTGAAGCAATGAAACCCTAGAATCCAAATCTCCTATACCAATTGCTATGCAACTAGCTCACAAAATAAAATAAAAGATAGATAAATGACTTCAAAATCAGCCTTTTTGAGGGGGAAACCTCCTTTACATTACACAAATGAAAAATTCTTGGAGGATACAAATGACAATGCCTCCTTTCTATATAGGAGTCTAAGGGGTCACAATATAGTCAAAGCCGACATAACAATAATAATGTAAGGGCATAAAAATAACAATAGTGGGCTTTTATGGGACACAATAATAACAACATGGGGAAAACATGGGCACAACAATAATAATAAGGGGATACAATGAAAATAATAATAATGGAATACACTAGTATTATAGGGAGCTAACAATGGCTCTCTCCAAAAGTTGTACAGTAAACTTTAATGATAGACTCATGTGGATTGTGTGTATGGATAGGATAATTGGTGCTAAATTCAACTCATGTCTGGATCCTCACTCATCAATGACTGATTATGTTTCTTGGATAGATCCACCACCTTTGTGACCCAGTAATTTGGTATTCACCCTATCTTTAGAATCCATTGTGGTGTCTAGGCATTCATATTTTAGGTAAATTTGTAAAGAGCTCCACTATAGGTTTTAGTCACTTATCCTTTGGATTGTGCAATTATGGGCTCGACACTCTAGCTTGTGGGAAATTTGGCGAAATGGGATCTCTAGTTCTCAAACCACTCTAGAAATTCCTGGGCTCCCCTCCTTGGTTGTTCTTAGACTAACACGGGCTGCTATGTATGAAGGTAACCTTTTGTTTCCAGTTTTTAATTTGGCATACTATAATTGACAGGGCCTAGATGGAAAGTCCATCGAATCAAGCTCCTATCACGTCACTCTGGGTTCCGATTCTGGTTTTTTAAAATTTTTTCAGGCTCTATTGCACATCACTCCAACAACATTAAGGCCTTCCTTCTTATAGGTTTCGAGGAAGCCTCTGGTTTAGAGGCAGTGTGTCAATTCTAGATTTTTGGCTATCAGTCAACTTTTTCTACTTTGGTGACTTAAAAGGAATCCCAATTTCCCAACACTATGAAATATATAATTGGGGTCTCACCAAATTGGAGACCAATAAGTTCAAATATGCAATCCCTTCTCCTCGTCCAATTCTGTTGGTTTTCCTATTCTCTATAGTCACCTTGGGGAGGTCTGGCTCATATTCTTATGAAATTTGTAGCATTCATAGCCTCTATATGTGTATCCTCATGAATTATGACTCCAATTTTGCGACTTATTCTATAGAAATCCCCTACTCTCACTATTTGTCTTCCCATGAAGCCCTACAAAGGATTGATTATGACTTGCAAGTTAATTTTTGTCAAATGTATCACTCATAGGTAGAACACACAGATAAAACTATGGCTCTTCAACATTAGATCTCACGCCTAGTGGATGAAGTGGATGCACTCTGGGATACAATAGTGGAACTCAAGCTCAACAAAGATACCCCTACATGTCAAGACCAACTTCAGGAGGATCCAGGTAAGTGGAACATTGACCTTAACATACCAACAACTGAAAATGATTAATTTTCATGTAGAAGACTGATCATTATAGATGTCTTTCGGTATTTTTGTGGTTTTGTAAGCTTTTTGTACTTGTGTCTCTCCATGTAACGGGCTTATGGTCAATATGATTATGGGACAATATTGCAAATTGGAAATGAAATCCGCCATGTATTCGTTGTGGCTGGGTGCATACTTAATACCAAAACTACTCATTTTTGTTATAAAAAAAAAGCCTTCTGCTATTGATGATGACATGAAAAAGTTGGCCATTAGCCAAATATTCATTATTAAAAAAATGTTGTTTTGCAAAAAAATAAGTATTTGATATTTTTGAGAGGTTTTGCATTAACCAATGCTAACTTTGTATTTTTCTAAGAAGTTTGAGAAATCACATCCTTCGAAATCAACAATTAATATTATATCTTAAACTCATTTTATGACAATCTCACTAAATGTTTTAGTGGGAAATTTATTGACTAAGAGACAAATTCTTATTGGAAATGTGTAACAGCTTAAAACCTTAACACCCATACCAATGAACTAAATGAAGAATTTAAATGTTATTTTGTTTTATTATATGGTTAGTATTGAACATTACAATTTATATTATTTCTGGAGCATTTGAGTTTGTTGGTAGTGTAAGCACCAATTCCCATGTGTACATCCACTCTGTCTGCATTAAATTTTCCCTCACTGGCACACCTTGGATAGCGCCTCTCCATTAAGGCAGAGATAACCCCGAGGTATTTTCCTATCACAATAGTCCTTCATTAATTTCGATGATATTGGTTTTTGGAAAGATCTCGAATCCTTGCACCTGACATCAACTCCACGATTAGATCCGAGGAGATCTAAGGTCTTAGTGGCTTGGGACGTAGACTGGTGAGTTAATGCAACTCTCAACGAGGTTAGGGGTCATTTGGTTGTGCAGAGATGGTTGAAATTTGGCTTTGCAACTGAAGGCGACTCGGATGGCGGTATGGCGGAATGGCACAACTTCCCTATAATTCACCTCTACAGGCACACATGTATAGTGTAGAAACGTCTCCAGCCCCAAATCTCACGTGCTAGTTGCCTCTTTCTTTATTTGATACTTACATTTTTCTCTGAATCACTGTACTTGGCTCATGCACGAGTGGAAATTTTGATAGTGGGACTTTGGCTCTGGGGGAACACATCGTGGGTTAATCCTATAAACCAAAGGTAATGGTAATCTGGCCCGAGAGGTTTCAGACAAGGCTTCGTTTTCTTGAGAGATGGTTATCACAATCTCATTAATTTTTGGTGCGCTTTGCCTCTTGTTGCTCAACAATTCCACCTTCAATTAAACTCGTTCTATGTACCCTCATTGCTCTAGTAATACTCTTTCGATTTATTATCTGGCTTACTCTAATATGTTCAAACTATCTGCATGTACATTCTGTTGTGGGATTTGTGAATACACATACCGAGAAGGAAGTTATTTGGAGTGAACTCGCGTTCTTACAATGGTTACTGCCTTCGATTTCAGGTTGGTTCCTCTCCAGCTTGTCTGGCAAATGAGTTCCAAGCAACAATCTCTGTTTAGATGGAGGATAATTTGTTTTTCCTTGTGTTAATGTATTAAGGTTGCTTGCCGGCCAAAGTGCTACGAATTTTCAATAAATATATAGTTCTTTTGGTTATTGTAGAACATAAATGATGGGCGATGGATGAGCCCATTCTTTAGCCCGATACTATACTGCTATTTTGTCATTATGGGGTTATACACATGCAATTTTAACTGATCGTTTGAATAACTTCGCTGTGATTATGCACTTCAAATTCGCTCTGTTTATTTTCTTTTCATGATGGCTTGCCATGAGGGTTTTCCCTAACATGGGGTTAGCTGTCTATAAGCACTCATTTAGCACACAACTATATAGTGTTGGGTAGTTATAATTGAGTTTTATTATTATTTCTATTTTCATTGTTAGAGTTCAAGGTTTTCGACTTCTGTTTTGATGGGCTAAGTTTAGCTTGGGTATTGTACAACTCTGGTCAGAGCTCCATGAATACTTGAAGTGGATAATGCTAAATATCGTCTTTTGAATGATATTTCCATAGCTTGACATTCTCAGTATGCTTTCTTTTGATTAAGATGGTGAAAGAAATACATGTAAATTTTTATGGATTGACCGAATATGGTTTCTGATCTAATAACTTAGTAGGCTATTAAATTTTCAGTGTGACAATTTATAATCAGAGAATAACATGAATAGCTGCTCTATTGTAGTAATTTGTTCTTTTGCTCAAGGTTTAAAATAACTGATGCATTTTGTTTCAAAAAATGGAAATTAAATATTGTCCTTACCTTTTTCTTTATGCAATGAAGTTTGTAGCTATCTCACTGTACTTAAATTGTAATGAAAGACAATATGCCTACTATTATCATTGGCAGAATCTTACTAGTAATTCATTAGTATGTCAACTTGTTCATTTCGTAAAATAAAGCAACTAATCTTTCTCCTACTGATAATTATTAAACACAAAATCGCTACTTATATGTTTCCCTGCTTTACTTGTAAACATGCACGTGTTTCTCACCACCCAGCCATAGATTTGGAGATTATGTCCAGAATCCCCATTTGAGCTCTTCCAACTCCTGACAGTGGCTGAAATAGATTGGTACCTTGGGCGTCAGGACTATGTCCAACCTCAAGTCTCATATCTCTCAGCATTATCTAAGGCCTTTTTCCCACTGGCTAATTTGTCCAGCTCCAGGAAAAACCATTCACATCATAATCCCTTCTACCACTTTTTCCCCAACCCCCTTAGGGTTCTGTCATTTTCCTTTTTGAAGGAAAAGATGGGGAACTTCTTGTAACTATTTCAAGAGTAATTTTAACCGATTCCTCAGTTCTTTTACAAACCAATCAAATTATTTTAATTAATAATTAACAACATATGTACTGCCTTTTCAGCCTATTTTTTTTAACAATCTAGGTCAAAACAGAATAAAAGTGATAGTAATAAGTAAAATTGGTAAAAGTAAATGTTGGTGCATCATTGGGTATACCAAATACACCATCGACACCCTCCTTACTCGCATCTGTGCATACCGCAAATGACTTTTCGGGATTTGCTACCTTTAGCTCCAGTGAAGTAGTAAGTAATTGCTTTAACTACTCAAAACTTTGCTGACATTCCATTGTCTAGAGGAAGGCATGCCCCTTTTCTGTAGCGAGGTCATGGGAAAAGCTATTTTTGAAAAGCCTTTAATGAATTGGCAGTAATATCCTGCCAGGCCCAAAAAGGATCTAATGTCAGCAACATTTTTTAGAGTGGTCCATTCCATAATAGTTTTGATCTTTTCTGGATCCACTGCTATTCCCTTAGCTGATATAACATGGCCTAAGTATTGAATTTGACTTTTGTAAAAATCGCACTTGCTATACTTTGCATATAGCTGATTGTCTCGCAAAATCTGCAATACTGTTCTCAAGTGCTTCTCATGCTCCTCTTGATTTTTTTAATAAATTAGTATATCGTCAATAAAAATTAGTATAAATTTATATAGAAATGACTTTAAAATGCCGTGCATCAGGCTCATGAAAGTGGTTGGAGCATTGGTAAGGTCGAAAGGCAGTACCACAAACTCATGATGACCATAACGAGTTCGGAATGCAATTTTGCAAATGTCTTCATCCTTTATTCTGATTTGGTGGTAACCAGACCTTAAGTCAATTTTTGAGAATACGTTAGCCCCTTGCACTTAATCAAATAAATCATCAATAGGGGGTAAAGGGTGCTTATTTTTTACTGTCAGTTTATTTAGCTGACGATAATCAATGCATAGTCTTAAGGTCCCATCCTTATTTTGCATGAAAAACACAAGGGCTCCCCAAGGAGATACACTAGGGCGAATATACCCCTTATCCAAAATTTTCCTGAAGCTGAATTTTGAGTTCTGTTAACTCAGGGATGCTCATGAGGTAAGGGGATTTTAAAACAGGAGCTACTCTAGGTATTAATTCAATGGTAAAAGCAATATCATGTCTAGGTGGCAATCCATGGATGGATTCAGGGAACACATCCACAAAATCTTGAATCACAGGAATATTCTCTAATGAAGTCATATTGTTTCGGTCATTGGTGTATCCTGCTTTGACAACATAAATCTGGCATCCCTTTCTAATGCATCTTCTGAGATGGTTAGCCGTAATAGGATGTAATTTAATGTTTTTCTTGATCCCTTGAATTTCCTTTCTCTACCACAACTCTGTGAGGTAGCTTACAGATTTCTCTTTGCAATCGACTAGGGATCAATGCCCTTCCAATCAGTCCATCCCTATTAATACATCGTATGAACCTAAGGGGAGGATGTTCAGATCAACATGTATGGGTTATCCTGAAAATGTTATAGGGAAGTTTTTTGTTTTCGCAAATACCCTTCTTTTTGTTCTGGTGGCTAGCTGAACTAGCCAAGATTTCTTAAATTTACTACTTTGAAACTGACATTTCTATACCATTTTAGGACTAATGTAGCTTAGACTAGCACCCGGATCAAATAAAACATAAATAGGTTGATCAACAATCATACCTTCGCACTCAATCATGGTGGACTAGTATTCTGCTTGATGATTGTTTAAGGAAACGTTAATTCTGGGCATACTCACTATATCTCCAACTATGGAGGCTTCTTGCATATTTGAAAGCTAATTCATTCGAGCTTTGTGCGGGAAATTCTTGTATTAATGAGATTCCCCACATCCCCAACATTTCAGAGGTTATTTTGGCAGTTGATCAGTAGCAGGTTTAACTCCATCTGTCTGTCTATTCTCAGTGTAAGCTGGGACATTTGACGAATTCCTCACAAATTTTCTGAAAGTTCTTTGTTGATTATTCCTTCCATTTGTGACTTTCGGTTGTCTGTTAGGGGGTAAATTCCTCATTCTCCTACCAATGGCTTCTTTGGGACCCTCACTCTTCTGTTTGATTTGCTGATAATAGATACAGGCTTTTCGCATCACATCATCCATAGTTCTAGGCTAATCAAATTCTAACTTCTCCTTCATAAAGTTGGGTAAAATGCTAATAAACCACTAAATTTTGGCTTTTTCCTCCTGCATGTACGGGACATATCCTAACATGGAATTAAATCATTTCACATACTCATCCATGGTCAAGGTTCCCAACCTTAACTCATGGAACGCCTTTGCTTTTTCATCATAGTAATGTTCAGTTAAATATTTGTTCTTAAAATGTTTATGGAATTCTTGCCACGTCACTTGTTCTTCATTGATTTTTCTCACAGTTTTAATCTCTTCCCACCAGAGGGTGAACTTTCCCCTTAACTGGTAGACTTCCATCCGTGCTTTAAGTTTGTCAGTATATTCACAAGTCTGAAAATATTTACCCTTGTCGATCAACCATGCTTCAATTGCTTCTTTAGATTCTCCTTCAAACAATGACAATTTTACTTTTTGAACTAAATTCCTTTTTCTGTCCTTTTTTCTTTCTTGGGTCGGAAACATTATCCAAATGCCCCTCTTCATCCTCCTTATGTCCCTTTGCTGACTCTGCGTTATCTTTTCCATGATGGGATATTGGGGTCTTCGCCCTATTCTCTGTACTGAGATCTGGTCCTCATTGATTATGTCAATCAGACAGGATTTTACAGACCTTTTCATGTTCCTTCCTCAGTTGTTCATTGTCCATCCTCAAGTTCATCATTTCTGCACATAGTTTTTTCATTGTTTCAAGCAGGGAAGCGTTGGCTTGCCGAGATTCTTCTCCCAATTGTATCCATATATCCGGGTTGGCCTCCACATAAGGCACTTCTGGCTGGTTGGATAATTTGGGTCTCTTCTGAATTTCTACTCTTTGGTGTTGACCTCTTTCTCTATGTTCTCATTCACAGTTACTCGGTTAGTATTACTGACTTATATACAAGCATATTTTATTTTTTATATAATTTTTTTTTAATATTTAGATGTATATATTGAGCCCATAAGTCTCAGTGTGCGAACTTTTCACTTTAATACCATTTGTAACAGCTTAAAACCTTAACACCCATACCAATGAATTAAATGAAGAATTTAAATATTATTTGTTTTATTATATGGTTATTGTTCAACATTACACTTTATATTATTTCTGGAGCATTTGAGTTCGTTGGCGGTGTAAGCACCAATTCCCATGTGTACATCCACTATGTCTGCATTAAATTTTCCCTCACTGGCACACCTTGGATAGTGCCTCTCCATTAAGGCAGAGATAACCCCGAGGTATTTCCTTGTCACACCAGTCCTTCATTAATGTTAATGAGACTGGTTTTTGGAAAGATCTCAAATCCTTGCACCTGGTATCAACTCCATTGTTGGATCCGAAGAGATCTAAGGTCTCAGTGGCTTGGGACGTAGAACGGCAGATTAATGCAACTCTCAACAAGGTTAGGGGTCATTTGGTTGTGCAAAGATGGTTGAAATTCGACTCTGCAACTGAAGGTGATTCGTATGGAGGTATGGCGGAATGGAACAACTTCCCTATACAATTCACCTCTATAGGCACACATGTATAGCGTAGAAATGTCTCCAGCCCTAAATCTCACTTGCTAGTTTCCTCTTTCTTTATTTGATACTTACATTTTTCTCTGAATCACTGTACTCGGCTCATGCACAGGTGGAAATGTTGATAGCGGGACTTTGGCTTTGGGGGAACACATCGTGGGTTCATCCTACAAACCAGAGGTAATGGTAATCTGGCTTGAAAGGTTTCAGACAAGGTTTCATTTTCTTGATAGATGGTTATGACAATATCGTTAATTTTTGGTGCGCTTTGCCTCCTGTTGCTCGACAATTCCTCCTTCAAGTAAGCTCGTTCTATGTACCCTCATTGCTCTAGTAATACTCTTTCGATTTCTTCTCTGGCTTACTCTAATATGTTAAAACTATCTGCATGTACATTCTGTTGTGGGATTTGTGAATACACATACCTAGAAGGAAGTTCTTTGGAGTGTAGCCGCATTCTTACAATGGTTACTACCTTTGATTTCAGGTTGGTTCCTCTTCGGCTTGTCTGGAAAATGAGTTCCAGGCAATAATCTCCGTTTAGATGGAGGATTACTTGTCTTTCCTTGTGTTAATGTATTAAGGTTGTTTGCCGGCCAAAGTGCTATGACTTTTCAATAGATATATAGCTCTTTTGGTTATTGTAGAAAAGAAATGATGGGCGATGGATGAGCCCATTCTTTAGCCTGATACTATACTGCTATTTTGTCATTATGGGGTTATATACATGTAATTTTAACTGAGCGTTTGAATAACTTTGTTGTGATTATGAACTTCAAATTCGCTCTGTTTATTTTCTTTTCATGATGGCTCGCTGTGAGGGTTTTCCCTAACATGGGGTTAGCCGCCTATAAGCACTCATTTAGCACACAATTATACAGTGTTAGGAAGATAATTGAGTTTTATTATTATCTCTATTTTCATTGTTAGAGTTCAAGGTTTTCAACCTCTGTTTTGATGGGCTAAGTTTAGCTTGGGTATTGTACAGCTCTGGTTAGAGCTCCATGAATACTTGAAGTAGATAATGTTGAATATCGTCTTTTGAATGATATTTCCATAGCTTGACATTCTCAGTATGATGAATGAAGAATTTAAATATTATTTGTTTTATTATATGGTTATTATTCAACATTACAATTGATATTATTTCCGGAGCATTTGAGTTCGTTGGCAGTGTAAGCACCAATTCCTAGGTGTACATCCACTTTGCCTTCATTAACTTTTCCCTCGTTGGCATACCTTGGATAGCGCCTCTCCATTAAGGCAGAGAGAACCCTGAGGTTTTTCCCTGTCATAGCAGTCCTTCATTAGTGTCGATGAGACTGGTTTTTGGAAAGATCTCGAATCCTTGCTACTGGCATCAACTCCACCGTTGGATCCAAGGATATCTACGGCCTCAGTGGCTTGGGACATAGATGATGGGTTAACACAACTCTCAGGCTGGTTAGGGGTCATTTGGTTGTGTAGAGATGGTTGAACTTCGACTCTATGATAGAAGGAGACCCGGATGGCGATATGGTAGAATGGCACAACTTCCCTGTCCGATTCACCTCTACAGGTACACAAGTATAGCATAGAAACGTCTCCAGCCCCAAATCTCACCTACCAATTTCCTCTTTCTTTATTTGATACTTACATTTTTCTCTAAATAACTCTACCCGGCTTATGCATGGATGGAAATGTTGATAGGAGGACTTTGGCATCGGGGGAACGCGTCGTGGGTTCATCCTACAAGCTAGAGATAATGGTAATCTAGCCCGAGAGGTTTCATACAAGGTTTCCTTTTCCTGAGAACTGGTTATGACAATATCGTTAATTTCAGGTGTGCTTTTCCTCCTGTTGCTCTGCAATTCCTCCTTCAGGTAAGCTCGTTCTCTGTACCTAAATTTCTCTAATAATACTCTTTCGATTTGTTCTCTGGCTTACTCTAATATGTTAAAACTCTTTGCAGGTACATTTTGTTGCAAGATTTATGAATACACATACCCAGAAGGAAGCTCTTTGGAGTGAAGTCATGTTCTTACAATGGTTACTGCCTTCGATTCCAGGTTGGTTCCTCTCCGGCTTGTCTGTCGAATGGGTTCCAAGTGATAATCTTCGTTTAGATGGAGGATTGCTTGCTTTTCCTTGTGTTAATGTATTAAGGTTTCTCGCCGTCCTAAGTGCTATGACTTTTCAATAGATATATAGTTCTTTTGGTTATTGTAGAACATAAATGATGGGCGATGGATGCACCGATTCTTTAGCCTGATACTATACTGTTATTTTTTCATTATGGGGTTATATACTTGTAATTTTAATTGATGGTTTGAATAACTTCACAGCGATTATGCACTTCAAATTCGCTTTGTTTCTTTTCTTTTCATGATGGCTCGCCATGAGGGTTTTCCCTAACATGGGGTTAGTTTCCTATAAGCACTCACTTAGCACATGGCTATACAGTTTTGGGTAGTTATAATTGAGTTGTATTATATGTTTTCATTGTTAGAGTTTAGGGTTGTCGACCTTTGTTTTGGTGCGCTAAACTTAGCTTGGGTATTGTACATCTCTGGTCAGATCTCCATGAATACTTGAAGTGGATAATGATGAATATCATCTTTTGAATGAGATTTCCATAGCTTGGCATTCTCAGTATGCTTTCTTTTGATTAAGATGGTGAAAGAAATACATGTTAATTTCTATGGATTGACAAAATACAGTTCCTGATCTTATAGCTCAGTAGGTTATTAAATTTTCAGTGTGACAGTTTATAATCAGAGAATCACATGAATATCTGCTCTACTATAGTCATTTGTTCTTTTGCTTATGGTTTAGAATAGCTGATGCATTTTGTTTCAGAAAATGGAAATTAAATCTTTTCATTACCTTTTTCTTTATGAAATGATGTCTGTAGCTATCCGACTGTATTGAAATTGTAATGAAAGACAGTATGCCTAACATTATCATTGACAGAGTCTTGCTAGTAATTCATTAGCATGTCAACCTGTTCATTTCGTAAAATAAAGCAACTAATCTTTCTCCTACTGATAATTATTAAACACAGAATCACTACTTATCTATTTCCCTGCTTTACTTGTAAAAATGCATGTGTTCCCCTTTCTGGAAGGTCTCACTACCTAGCCATGGAACTGGCAATTACGTCTAGAATCCCCCTCCGAGCTTTTCCAACTCTTGACAATGGCTAAAACAACTTGGTACCGTGGGCATCAAGAGTATGTCCAGCCTAAGTCTCATACTTATCGGCTGTTATCCAAGGTCTTTTTCCCATTGGCTAATTTGTCCAACTCCAGAAAAAACCATTCACAGCATAATCCTTTCTACCACTTTTTTCACAACATAATCCCTTCTACCACTTTTTCCCCAACCCCCTCAGGGTTTTGCCATTTTTCTTTTTGAACGAAAAGATAGAGATCTGTTTGTAACTATTTCACGAGTTATTTTAACTAATTCCTTAGTTCTTTTACAAATTGATCAAATTATTTTGATTAGTAATTAATAACATATGTTCCGACTTTTCAGCCTAATTGTTTTAACAGTAATAATTAAAACTTAGTAAAAATAAATGTTGGTGCATCATTGGGTGTTACAAAATGTTTTAGTTTAAACCATCTTATTAATACATTTTATAAATTAATAACATTGAGGCCAACTACAAGAGGAAGAGTAGCAGATCTCAAGTAAAAACACTTAAATTTTAATTAAAATTATACACTCAATAAAATTATTTATTGCCCCAATATGAGGTAGGTCTCATGTAAAAACAAGTAAATGTAAACATGTAAACATTTAACATATAATGTTTAACATTTTTAATTTAATAGCAGTTCTATTTTAAAATCAATCTAATTATTATTATTATTATGTATAAACACAACATAAATTTAAAATATGAAGAGGTTTATGAACATTCAAAAATATGTTTAGTAAACAAATAAAAATATAAATAAACTAGGGTGTGGTAAATAATTAAAAATATAAATAAATTAGAGGTATGATAAATAAATAGCATATTTATTCATATTTATTCCACAAACCTCTTTATATTTACAAAAACTCAAAAAATAGGTTTTATTTAGGTGAAGCCCATGGGCCAAATACCATGGGACAAATTATTATTAATACCATGGGCCAAATACCATGGACCAAATTATTATTAATACCATGTAAAAAAAACATTATTACCCTAATTTAATATTAAAATATTATATTAGTTTATTAAATCAATATTCATTAATATTTATAAATTAATATTATTAATTTTAAAAACTTTAGATTAATAAATATTAAAATTGTATATTAATATATATTAATATATACTATATATTATATATATAAATAAATATATATATTATATATAAATTATATATATATATTAACTCTAGATATATATGGGAGGGAAGAACAAAGACACTGAGTGATAGAGGTGGAGAGGTAGGGGGAGTGACAAGGGAGAGATGGAGATAAACTGAAAGAAACGGGGAGGACGAATGAAGAGAGAGAAAGAGCGAGATGAGTGAGAGAGGTAGAGAAGGGTAAGAGAGGGAGAGGGAAACATAAAGATGGAGGTGGGAGAAAGAGAAGGAGAGAGGGAGGGAGATAGTGATAGGATTGGAGGGCAGAGAGAAAGAGAGATGGGGGAAGAGAGAGGGAGGTAGGAGAGAAAGGAAGAGATAGGAAAGATGAGAGAGATAACTTGAGAGAGAGGAGGAGAGAGGGAGGGATATAGAGATGGAGCTGGAGGGGGAGAGAGGGAGGAAAGAAGAAAGACACAAAGAGTGAGAAGTGGAGAGAGAGAGAGAGGGAGGGAAGAAGAAACACAAAATGGGTGAGAAGTGGAGAGAGAGAGGGGGAGTGACAAGGGAGAGACGGAGAGAGAGTTTATGTTTGGGGCTGAGATAATTAGACGAAGAAGGAGAGATGGAGAGAAGGGGGGAGACAAGGAGATAGAGAGGCATATAGTAACAGAGCTGAAGTGTGAAGAGAGAGAGAGAGAGAGAGGGGGGAGAGAACGTGAGAGAGAGGAAGGAAGAGAGAGAGGATGTGAGAGAGAGTGATCAGGGAAGAGAGAGGGAGGTAGAGAGAAAGGGAGAGAGAGGAAGGAGGAGAGAGAGGACTTGAGAGAGAGGGAGAGAGACGGAGGGATAGAGAGATGGAGTTAGATGGGGGAAGAGGGAGAGAAGAAAAAATAAATATAGAGTAAGAAGTGGAGAGAGAGGGAGTGATAAGGGAGAGATGGAGAGAGAGTGTGTATGTTTGGGGGTGAGATAATGAGACAAAGGAGACATGGAGATAAGGGGGGAGAGAAGGAGAGAGAGAGGCGCATATAGTAACAATTGGAGAGAGAGAGAGTGGAGAGAGGTCGAGAAAGAGACATGGAGATGGGGGCGAGAGGGGAAGGTAAGAATAAATACATAGAGAGAGAGAGGGAGAGAGGAAAACAAGAGGGAAGAGATATAGAAGAGGGGAAGAGGGAGAGAAGGGGAAGAGAGAGAGAGAGAGAGAGAGGGAGGAGGAGGGAGTGATAGATAGATAGATTGGAGAAAGAGAGTGTATTTTTTGGGGGTGATATAGAGAGATAGAGGGAGATAAAGATATAGATGGATGGTGAAGAGAGGGAAGAAGAAAGAAATGGAGACAGGGTGGGGACATAGAGATTGGTAGATATAGAGTGAGAGAGTGTGTGAGTTTGGTGGGGTGAGATAGAGAGACAAAGGAGGAGAGATGGAGGGAGATATAGATATAGATGGAGGGGGGAGAGAGGGAAGAAGATTTCTTGCACTAGATGCATTATTTTTAATTTAGATGGTGATTTCTAATCTTATTTGATTGCTTTCACTAGATGCATTGATTTTTGTGTAGATGTTGATTTCTAATGATATTTGATTATTTGCGCTAGATGCATTGATTTCAATGTAGATGATTTCTATTCCTATTTGATTGCTTGCACTAAATGCATTGATTTCAATGTAGATGGTGATTTCTAACCCGATTTGATTGCTTGCACTAGATGAATTAATTTCAATGTAGATGTTGATTTCTAATTATATTTGATTACTTGCACTAGATGCATTGATTTCAATGTAGATGATTTCTATTCCTATTTGATTGCTTGCACTAAATGCATTTATTTTAGTTTAGATGGTGATTTCTAATCCTATTTGATTGCTTACACTAGATGAATTAATTTCAATGTAGATGTTGATTTCTAATTATATTTGATTACTTGCACTAAATGCATTTATTTCAACGTAGAAGATTTCTAATCCTATTTGATTTTTTAAACTAAATGCATTGATTTCAATGTAGATGGTGATTTCTAATCCTATTTTATTGTTTTCACTATATGCATTGATTTCAGTGAAGATGTTGGTTTTTAATCATATTTACTTACTTGCTCTAGAAGCATTGTTTCGAGTATAGATGTTGATTTCTAATCCTATTTGATTACTTGCATTAGATGCATTAATTTTAGTGTAGATGTTTTCCAATCTTATTTGATTGCTTGCATTAGATGCATTGATTTAAGTGTAGATATTGATTTCTGATTTGATGTAATTGGATGTATGATGGTACATTAATTTTAAAGTGATTGGATTAATAGCGTGCATTGATTTCAGTGTAAGCTACAAAAAATTATTAACAACGTACATTGACTTTTGCGTTATAGTAATTCAACCTATTAATATTGGAGAGTAAGAGACATAACCTACGATGTTTACTATAACAACTCTAGCTAAATATTTAAATGGTTTATGATTTCAACTATCCTTTTCATATAATCGATATGAAAAATGACAAAAATAACAAGGGTGACAATAAGAATAGTAGAAGAAAATAGTTTGAGATTGATAACAATGAATACTATTTTTAATTGACTATATTCTTATTATTCACATTTTCTATCATTAAACACTATACATTGTGACTTTGCATTCAAAATTTTTATTTCATCATTTTTCATTATTAAAGTTACTAGCAGTATTTATCATCTCAATAAAGTAACTAACAAAATTTAAAATTAAAATGACCAAATAAATATTAGACATATTTAGGATATTTAAAATGATTATATTAGATGTATTTACATATTATTGATAAAATTAATCATATGTTCAATAGATCCGTATCTATAAAACCAACCTAGATCCATATCTTTGAAGTGCCCAAAGGAATCAAATCTCTCCAAATGCAAACATTTCCATCAAGTTTTACACAGATATATATATATATATATATATATTATATATGGAAATTTACCACCAAGCTTATTAAAAAAAACACATCAACTTTTATACTGTTTCAAATTTTCAGATCATTTAATAACTCTTAATAATATCACTATAATGGCTCACAAAATTGATGAAGAGTTTTTTAGTTTATATTAATGTTTAGATAGTGATAAATTATTCAAAAATCTGAGTATAAGAGTGTTTAGTCATTTTTTTAATGGGGGAAATGGATTTAACACCATCAAGAACTCATAAGACATCTAAAATTAGCTTGATAACTGAAAAGATTTTCAAAATTTTCCACCCAATTTTTTTAAAATCATACTAAAACTTATATTAATATATATAAATAAAATTTTGAGTAATATTATAGTTGAGGGCAATCAATAAAAAATTATTAAAAAAATATTTATTAAAGTTCTTGGTAAAAAAAAATTAATTTTAGGGATTATGTTAAAGAAAAGGAAAATCTGCATGATAATGGAGTGAAAATCGTCCAATGACCATATTCAGCCTCAGCCCACAACTATTTCAACACCACTAATTCAACATGTTCCGTCAGCAAGCTCCCCTGGTCGAGCACGTTCTTTTCTTGTTGTTTATTCGAGACCATTGTAAACACTTTCCTATAAAAACATGACAAACATTTGATACCAATCCAAGAATTGATCCACTGAATCTCTGCAACATCACCATAAATCCATGAATCTCTTCCATGGTGACTTTGAGCAGAAAAAACGAAAGATGAATACTGTGTAGGAAGACGTGTTTTTTTTTTTTTTTTTCCCATTGCTTTAAGACTTTGGAGAGAAAAAGCAAAAGTTGAATTCCATGTAGTTAGAGAAATAAAGTTGAATTCCGCCTAAAAAGGCACGAATCTTTAAAAATGAACACAATGACATATGAAGGCCGTCTACATCCTAAACATTTGCTCTTATTTTTTTCATGCTTTGAAACTTTGAGGAGAAAAAACAAAGAAGAATTAAAAGATGAATTTCGCGTAGGGTAGAGACGCTATATTTCTTTTCAAGAAATAAAGTTGAATCTGGTTGGAAAAGGCGTGAATCTTTAAAATTCAACACAATCACATACGAAGGCCATCCACATCCTAATTAAAGATGAAAACAGTTTTTTAGCCGTGCTCTTTTTTTCCCTTGCTTTGAGACTTTGAGGAGAAAAATTAAAAGATGAATTCCGTGTAGGGTAGAGACACTATATTTTCTTCAAGGAATAAAGTCGAATCTACCTAGAAAAGGCACGAATCTTTAAAATTCAACACAATGACATACGAGAAGACGTCCACAGCCGTGCTCTTTTCTTTTTTGTTCATGCTTTGAGACTTTGAGGAGAAAAAACAAAAGATGAGTTTCGCGTAGGGTAGAGACGCTATATTTCTTTTCAAGAAATAAAGTTGATTCTGCTTGGAAAAGGCGTGAATCTTTAAAATTCAACACAATCACATGCGAAGGCCGTCCACATCCTAATTAAAGATGAAAACAGTTTTTTAGCCGTGCTCTTTTTTTCCCTTGCTTTGAGACTTTGAGGAGAAAAAGCAAAAGATGAATTCCGTGTAGGGCAGAGACACTATATTTTCTTCAAGGAATAAAGTCGAATCTACCTAGAAAAGGCACGAATCTTTAAAATTCGAGAAGACGTCCACAGCCGTGCTCTTTTCTTTTTTTTCATGCTTTGAGACTTTGAGGAGAAAAAACAAAAGATGAATTAAAAGATGAATTTCGCGTAGGGTAGAGACGCTCTTTCATTGTATTCAGCAAGGCTTTGAAATACTTCGAACGCCTAACTGAATCAATGCTCCTACTTTCCCATCTGCCAAGTGAATTCACCTAACTATTAAATTCTATCAATCAGAACGGAAGCCAACGACGTAGGATATTATAACGACGTAGAACGTTGGGAAGATGGAGTAGGACACCCTGGAGCGCACTACCTGCATTAATTATACTGAACAGTGGAGCCTCTGGGAGTTGGAGAGCTGCGGTAAAATGTAGAGATATGCATGCGTATACATACTCTGATATGTCATGGGGTCATGCACTAAGCGACTAATTAGCTGTGTATGGCCTTTAATCTTTGGGCTGGGAAAACAGTGGGGGCGAATCTTTTTCATTTAGGTTTAACCAAACAGAACATGATACAAGAGTATCATATTTTATTTTGAAAGGTGACAGATATTTTAGAGGAGCATGAGTTTAATTTTGAAAAGCTAAGTTTAATTTATATAAATATATTTTTATTTATTTTATTTATTATTATTTTATTATATTATATATATTTTTAAATATAGAAATAATGTACAGTTTTGAAAAATTATTATACATTTAATTTTGTAAAATAAATAATTTTAATTTATTCTAGAAATTATCATTAAATTTAAAGAAAAAAAAACACAAATTATTTATGTACTTATCTTTTAATTTTGGTAAGTGCATAAATATTTAACAGTGTTATGCACCATTAAACCATTGTAATAAATATGTTTATGATCATTAAACTCCATATATTTATATTTTAAATAGACTTTTGGTAAACAATAAATTATTGTTATTCCATTGTTTTAAAATAAATATATGACCCTATAATATTTGAAATTTTATAATTTTTAAAACATAATTGAGATTGTGGAAAAATTGAGAAAGTTATGTTAAACATGATTGCAATACATGGCACCAATTGGGATGTCGTTCCCTGATTTAATGTCAAGAACCCTAGATTAGTTTTCCTTGGTTATGTATATAAAGTCATTTCAAATAAATGAATGCAATCAAACCACATACTTATAAAATTATTTTTCTAAATATAATAATATTTAAATATCGACCAATTAAATAATACTATCATAAATCATGATAAAAACATTAATTTGATTAATGTCTAACTTCTACCAATTGCACACATCAAACAAATGTAATATTGTTAATAATATGATAATAAAACTCTTTAATAATAAATTTAATTTTTTTTTATAAATTTCTTATAGTTGGAAAAAATATTTAGAATTCTGAAATTAAATTTTATTATTTTTTTCAATGATTTTGCTCTTATAATTTTAAAGTTGGTTAAAACAATTTGTATATATTTTTTTTATATATTTATAAATAAAAAATATATAAATTATTAATAATAAAATAATAAACACTAAAATAAAACCATAAAAAATAAAAACAATTTTTGATTCAGTCATCGGAGATTCCACAGTAATAAGATTTTTTCTGCCAACGTTTCGAATCCCAACTGGGATCCATCATCAGGGCAACTTGATGGATCCCAGTTGGGATTCGAAACGTTGGCAGAAAAATCTTATTATTGTGGAATCTCCGATGACTGAATCAAAAATATTACACCACAGAGGTCTCAAATCCAGAATAAAAACAATATTTTGTTCTGTTAACTTATGACATTTAATTAAAATTTCCAATTGACGTGATTATAGGTTTTTCCTTATGAGAAAAAAATACAAAATACATTTATAAAATAATATTGCATTTTAAATTTTCAATGAAGAAAGAAATTATCAATATATGCATTGTGAAAGGTGGAAATAAAAATAGCCAAAAAACAATATCAAGAAAGATTCAACTTATGAAAATATGGAACTTTATTATTTTAATAAGTATATCAACAAAGATTCAACCTAGGAAAGTATGGAACTATATTATTTTAATAACAGTGTCCAAAATTATTATATGTGAATGTTGGTATAAGAATTATTATATGTGAGGGTTGGTATCAACGTCATTAGTTCACAGCACGAAGTCCATATTTAACCTGACAAGCCAGTGTAATTTTTGCGTAAATACTAATTACAACCTGTGGATTAAGGTATTATGCCTATGTCTTTTTCAATAATTTTTCAATAATTGACACTTCTGTTAGGTATGTCACGAACCCACATGTGAAGATATTCATAAAATAAAATAAAAATCACTTTATTTCATCATTAAGCGCACATTTACACCAGCGTAATTTCTTACCAATGTTATTTTTACATCTCATCGGATTTTAATATAGTAAGGTCTTTTTTACAAATCAAAAGAATCATATTTTTATATAATCTTGGCATGTCTAATGTTTATTGTGAACATACATTGGTTTGAGTTTCCAACCAACTCAACTAGCCTGTGCTTACCAACATTCGGACCATGATTAGTTATATTGTTGTATATCAAACTTTAATTATAAGTTAAGTTCTTTAATTCTGTCATGTCACTATGCTAAGCATTAATTTGCCACCTGTCTATACTTAAAGCCAAATTAACTCTATCGTTGATGCATCAGCCTAGGTACAGAGGTATTGCCTCTCTAGAGTCTTCGTTTGTTGTACAGCTTTGTCGTCAACCTCGGGAGCGACTCCTCATCCACAGTCCCCAGATGTCGACTCAAATCGGACGGTAGTGGAGAACCTCGAGGTTTTATGCCTCCGATGTAGTGTCGTCATCTTCTCATTTCTTCCTTCCAAGATTAAGCATAACCTGTAGAGGGTTTTCCTGTGCATAGGTAACTACAGGCCTAACCTTCGTCGTTTTGAGGGTGTTTTTTCCCAATTAGGCTTACCCTTGTCATGTTATGCTTCCTAATCGACAATGGCTACCTTTGATAGGTGCATCCAGGTTCTGCTTCGGTGTCTTGTTGCGAGGAGGGTTTTTACATGCAGCTACAATCTAGGTAAATTTCTTAATGTGGTCAATACAATTCTATTCACAAGTTTACCCATTCTTTTGTTTACATGTGTAGTGTTTAATTTTTATTACTCTTCCCATGAGGGATGGAGGGTTTCACAGGTGATAATGGTTTGGGTGAGGTGCCGGAAAAATCCTTTGCTCGGCTAGCTGGGTGCGACGATGGTTGTTCCAGCCCATCTTCCAGGTACTTGACTTTTTCCCATTACAATTTCTAAGGTTTTCTTAGGTTTGAGATTTTGGGTTCTAAAGATAAAGAAGACTCTGGTATCATAACTATTCACTTATCTGTCTATGTATAATTTCTATTATTTGTAACATCTCTAATATTAAAAGTACGCTCGCTTTAAGGGCAAATTATATTTGTAATAAGTTCTATAATAAATTTTAATGGTGGACAAAACCCTGGCCCAGTTCTCTTTCCCTTCTTTTTTGGATAATAGGTTCGGTATAGTTTCTCAATGATATTAAAAGTGCTTTGCGGCCGACTTGACAGACATTACAGTTCTTGTTTTCCATGTACAATAATTGTTCTATATACCTCTTCTGAATAATGTAATAGTTGGTAAAATGATTTATCATTTTCTTCAGATATTAAAGTCAAAATGCTCAACTTTTTCAAGTTGAATGTATAATTTTTAAGGTCGACTACAATCTTCAAGTGAATTTTACAATTATCTGGCATTGCCTGCAATAAAACAATATATGTTTACTCGTCGCAGGTCAATAAACTCTGTTTCTTTTCGTTTTGTTTACTGTTTAAATTCTTTGTTATCATCGGAAGGTCCGAGTTTCTAATTGATCCTCTTTACATAGTTTGAATGTCTATGCAGGTTTTCGATCATGTATTATTTTTCCTTCTTTCCCCTGTAATCAGGGTTTTCCTTTACTTTTTAAAGGAATTATGGGCATACTAGTTCTTTTATAAATTTTTGTGGAAAATCTCAACAATTCTTGATTTCTTGTTTTGTTCTATTGATATAATGTCTGCATATCTAAAATTTTGTAAGTTCCTGTGTAGTACAACCACATATAGATTGTGTTTCTCTCTTGGTCCGAGTAATTCTTCTTTGTAACTTAGGTACATAAAATTTTCTTATGGACTATTCTACATAGGACACACAGAATTAACCATTCTATCTCTAAAATATCTGTTAGCAAATATCAAGCATAGTTTTATATATATCAGATCTCTACTTATATAGTATGAGATTTCAATTATCTAGAACATGCTAGCTTCCAGTTTGGTATCAAACTAGACCTTGATCTGCTTGCTACTTTTTTTCCCAACCTTGAGACTACTGTACCAACTAGTCCCCCCGCCGTGTTGTTCCTGAATACAGGAACCATCTCTTTTTTTTTGAGAAACCACTATCTCATTGCTTACAACTCTCTGATCCAAACCAGACGTAGCTATAGAAAACTGCTTGACATCTCAGCGCAAATTTTCTCCTTTTTTTTTTCTTGCTCACTCTCTCTCCTTGATCTCAGATATCCCTATCCTTTTGATATTTCTTGAATAAATCCTCAAGAAATTAGTTAGGGGAAAGTAGCTGTCAACTTAACTACTTTAACAGGTGAAAACAATATTTACATGTGACTGTTATTTCATTTATGCATAATTTAATTCAAGAAATAGTTTTTATAACTTAAAATGATAATCAATTTGTTGAATTGGAAGTAAATTAAATATTTTTGTTGGCTGGGGATATCACATCTCCCCCCTAAGATGTAACATCGTCCCGATGTTTTCCTTCTGAAAATAAGTTCGAAAAGGTCTCCTTCATAACCTTCTCATCTTCCCAAGTAGCCTCCTCTGGCCCATAGTGTTGCCATTGCACTTTAACCTAGGTGATAACTCGTTTCCATGGCGTTACTTCTCTTCGATCGAGTGTAACCAGGGGTTCAACCAAGAACTCGCCTTCTGGATCGACCTATACAGAACAACAAAAACACAATTAAATCAGTCTTTTTTTATTTAATTTATTAACCAACCTTTTATAATAAGTCCTAATTCTTAATAATTTTTTTTTTTTCTAATTTATCTGAATGTCTTGCCAATTGATTATATGGTTAGGATCATATATGTATTTCTTAAGTACAGAAATGTGAAATAAATTATGCACACAAATGTGGTTGGGTAAGCGAAGATGGTAAGCCACTAGTCCGATTCGAGCCAAAATTTGGAAAGGATCGCAGAATCAGGGTGCTAATTTAGCACATCCAGTCCATTGCAATGTAATTTTCTTGGCTTGTACCCAAACGTAAACATGATCTCCCACTTGAAATTCCCATAAACGTCTCTTCCGATCAAAAAAATTATTTTGTCAGTCTTGAGTGGCTTTTAATTTTATCGTACCTTTTTAACCATCTCCTCCATTTCTTTTAACATATCAGGTCCTAGCATCAATATGTCCTCTGGACCACCCTAAATCAAGGGTGTCCTGCACTTATGTCTGTATAATACTTCAAATGGACTCATCTGTAAGGATGTACGGTATCCGCTGTTACAAGAAAAATCTACCAAGTGTAGGTAGTCTTCCCATTTAGATGGTTGTTGCATTACATAAGTCCGCATCATGTCTTCTACTACTTGATTTACTCTCTCCATGTTCCCATCCATTTGAGGGTGATAAGTAGTGCTAAAGTGTAGTTGTGTGCCTAAACCTTCAAATAGAGCTTTCTAGAAAGCTAATGTAAATTTCACATCACCATCGGAAATGATCATCTTGGGTACTCCATGTAATCTAAAAATGTTTTACATAAAAATGTTAGCAATTTGTACTGCCCTGTAGGTTGACTGTACTAGTATAAAATGAGCAAAGTTTCTGAACTTGTCCACTACCACCATTATTGAGTCGTTCTTCCTTTTAGACTTGGGAAGTCCCGCAATGAAGTCGATGGATATGGTCTCCCATTTCCATTCAGGAATAGGCAATGGGTGGAGTAATCCCGCTGGGTGATAGTGCTCTGCTAACACTTGTTGTCATTCGAGACAACAAACTAAATATTTTGCTACCTTCCTTTTCATACTGGGCCAAAAAAATTCCTTTCTAAGAGTAGTAATCAGTTTCTGGTACCTGAGGTGTCCTGCATACGAAATCTTATGATATTCATCTAAAATTAATTTTTTAATATATAATTTTTTTTTTTTTTTTTTTTTTTTTTTTTTTTTTTATTAGGCACATATATATTTATTTATTTATTTATTTTTATTTTATTTTTATTTATTTATTTATTTAATTTATTTATTTATTTTTTTATTTTGATTAGGCACATATATTCTTTTCCTATAAATCAACAAGTCTTTTGAATTTACCTCATGTCCCAGTTACTGTTCATGGTTCAGAATTTTAGCTTGTTGTCATAAATGTTTATATTCTGAATCTTGCATGGATGTTTCTCGAATTTTCTCATAAAAAGTAGTTCGTGATTCACTGAAAGATACCTCATATAAAAAATTTACCTTTCGACTTAAAACATCCGCGACTCAGTTCTCTTTTCCTTTCAAGTGCTTGATTTCATAATCAAATTTGCTTAGGAAGTCAACTCAATGAGCTTACCTAGCATTCAGGGTGGGTTGTTTGAAATAGTTTGTTAGAATATGATGATCAGTCATTAACATAAATTTGTTACCCATCAAGTAATGTCACCAAATCTTCAAGGCATGGATGACCGCTATCAGCTCTAAGTCATAAGCTGAATATTTTTTCTCATACTTAAGCTTCCTAGACTCATAGGCAACAACTTTTCCTTCTTGCATTAATACGCCACCTACACCTTCTTTGCTAGCATTTGTACAGACCACATAATCTTTATTGGGATCAACAATGCTCAAAATGGGTGCAGTGGTAAGTAGATGTTTGAGATGATCAAAACTTATTTGACAATTCACGGTCCACCTAAAGGTTTTCCATTTATTTTGCAGAGAGGTAATGGGGTATGCCACCCTAGAAAAACCTTCAACAAATCGTCTATAATATCTAGCTAGACCCATGCATGATCTTATATCAGCTACGTCTTTTGGTATTGACCACTCCATGATAGTCTTTATTTCCTATGGGCCTACTGCAATTCCATTCTTGGTGATGACATGTCCTAAATAATGGATTTGTTCTTTAAAGAAATCACATTTATTGTACTTAGCGTACAATTGGTGTTCTCTTAAAACTTGCAGGACAATACAAAGACGCTCCTTATGTTCTTCTATGTTCTGAGAGTAGATCATTATATCATTGATAAAGATTATTACAAACTTATCAAAATACTGATGAAATATACTGTTCATGAGGCACATGAAGGTCACGGGAGCATTAATCTAAAGGGCAGCACAACAAACTCATGATGTCTATAGCAAGTCCTAAAAGCAATTTTTGCTATATCTTTCTCCCTTATCCTAATCTAATGGTAAACCTAATAGAGGTCAATTTTTGAAAATATAGTTGCACCCTTCACCTCATCAAATAACTCATTTATATAGGGTAGGGGGTATCTAATCTTAATAGCCAATTTATTTAAATGACGGTAATCCATGCACAATCACAAGGTTCCATCCTTCTTCTTAACAAAAAGCACTGGAACTCCCCAAGGTGATACACTTGGACAAACGTATTTTTTATCAAGAAACTCTTGTATTGCATTTTAATTATGTTAAATCTGGTATGCTCATATGGTAAGGGGCTCGGGAGAATGGAGCAGCTCCCGGAATCAACTCAATGGTGAAATCTATGTCCCTTTTTGGGGGTAGTCCCATGATTTCTTTAGGAAACACATCCAGAAAATTTTGCACCACTGGTATGTTCTCTAAAGAAACATTTTTATCCTTAGAATTAGCATACCCTACTTGTATTCCATAAACCTGACAACCTTTTTTGATACATTTTGCTAATTGGGAGGCTGTTACAGGTCTTAATTTCAAAGGTTTTTAAATGGCTTGAATGTTTTGTCTCTCTCCTTTCTCATCCAGGTAATTAATGGTTTTGGTTTTATAGTTAATGCAGGACCAATTTTTTTCCAACTTGTCCATACCTATAAGGATATTGTATGATCCCAAGGGTAACACATTTAGTTCTGCCATAATAGACTGACCGACTAACATTAGGGGACAATTGTTGACCTTGTTCAACACCCTTCTTTTTGCTCTCATGGCTAGTTGTACTAACCAAGGATTTTTAAACTTAACAACTTGAAAACATCATTGTTCCATTATCTTGGAACTAAGATAACTCAAAGTAGCTCCTCGATCAATTAAAATCGATATGGTTCAGTCAAAAACTTTACCTTTGAATTCAACCGTGGTTGGTTGATACTCTGCTTGATGGTCTTCAAGGGAAGCATTAATTTTAAGAATGCTTCTTACCAATTCTCCCACAGTAGAAGCTTCTTCAATATGTGAAATCTAATTAGTTCCTTGCAGTGTGGGCAGATTTTGACATAATGTAGCCCTCCACATCCCCAACATTGTATAGGTGGTCTGGTGGTTAATTCTACTTCAGTTCTTCCTGATTGCTCATTCATTTTAGTTTCACCTAGTAGCTTAAATATGGGCTGATTTCTATTCATATTACAACTAGTTTGACCTTTTATGGTCCTTTGTTGATTGTGCCCTTATTTCCATTGTGATTGGAAGTAAATTTAATCCCCTTTTTGTCAGCCCATCTTTTTCCCACATCTCCCTTTTGTTTGTTTTGCTGATAACATATCTGTGCTTTCCATATAACTTCATCCATGGTTTTCGGGTTATCAAATTCAAGTCATTCTTTCATGAACAGTGGAAGACTGCAGATAAACTGTTGTACTTTTGCCTTTTCTTCACGTATGTAAGGGACATACCAAAGTAAAGATGTGAATTTTGCTATGAACTCATCCATAGACAATTGACCCAGCCGGAGAGCGTGAAACTCCTTTGCGTTTTCATCATAAAATATTTCAATTAGATATTTTTCTTTAAAATACCTTTGAAAATTTTCCCAGGTTATGCTTTGTTCATTTACCCTGCAAACTATTTTTACTTCTTCCCACCATAGGGTGGATTTCCCTTGAAGTTGGAAGATGGCCAAATGAGCCTTTAAATTATGGTCGTACTTGTACAACTGAAAATACTTTTGCATATTGATGAGCCATGCTTCCGTTGCCTCTTCCTGTTCACCATCAAAGATAGGAGGTTTTATTTTCCGAAATTCCCCTTGAAGCTCCATTTTCTATCTTTTCTGTGTCTTGTGTCCCAACGCATTATCCGATTCTTCTTCATGATTCTCTTCGCCACCTTCTGTTTCCACATTCTCAGTTCGAAATTATTGCTCGCTAGTCATATTTCCATGCTCAGGGCTGGGGATTAGTTGCCAATCATTCTGTTTATCATACAGACTCGTCATAATCTTCTCTTCTTTATCTGCCCGTAACCGGGCCATCTCCTCCTTCAATTCTTTACAATTTCCATGATGGAAGTATCGGTATTGCGCGTCTCTTCCCCCAACAGTACCCATACCTCAGCATTGGCTTCTTGAAATGATGTTGGCCCTGTTCCCGTTAGGGACCTGTGTGGTGGATTTCCAATCCTCCTCATGCTGAATTCTTTCCCTTCTTCCTCTGTGCACATCAAAGATGTTGTTATTTACTTATATTCCAGAGGACTCAGTTTTGCATCCTGAGCACTCTGATACCATATGTCATAAACCCACATGTCAAGATATTCATAAAATAAAATAAAAAATTACTTGGTATTAAGCAGAGTTACTTCATCATTAATTGCACATTTACACCAATATTGTAATTTCTTACCAATGCTATTTTTACATCTCATAGAATTTTAATATAGTATGGTCCTTTTGTAAAAATCAAACGAAACGTATTTTTATATAATCTTGGCATGTCTAATGTTTATCATGAACATACATTGGTTTGAGTTTCCAACCAAGTTAGCTAGCCCGTGCTTACCAACCTTTAGACCATGACTAATTATATTGTTGTATATCAAAATTTAATTTTAAGCTAAGTTTTTTAATTCTGTCATGTCATGGCGCTAAGCATTAATTTTCCACCTGTCTACACTTAAAGCTGCATTAACTCTATGGCAGATGCATCGACCTAAGTATGGAGGTCTTGCCCCTATGGAGTCTTTGTCTGATGTATAAATTCGCCATCGATCTCGGGAGTGACTCCTCATCCACAGCCCCTGGATGTCGACTCATATCAGACGGTGGTGGAGAACCTCCGGGTTCTATGCCTCTGATGTAGTGTCATCGCCTTCTCATTTCTTCCTTCTGGGATTACATAATGCTCTCTGTAGAGAGGGTTTCTGTGCACAGTTAGCTATAGGTCTAACCTTCATCATTTTCAGGGTGTTCGTTTCCTAATTAGGCTCATCCTTGTCATGTTATGCTTCCTAATCGACAATGGATACCTTTGACAGGCGCATCCGGTTCTAGTTTGGCATCCTGTTGTGAGGAGGGTTTTTACATGCAGCTACAATCTAGGTAAATTTTATAATGTGGTCGATACAATTTTGTTCACAAGTTTACCCATTATTTTTTTTACATGTGTAGTGTTTAACTTTTGTTACTCTTCCCAGGAGGGATGGAGGGTTTCACAGGTGACAGTGGTTTGGGTGAGGTGCTGGAAAAAGCCTTTGCTCAGCCAACTAGGTGCGACGATGGTTGTTCTAGCCCATCTACTGGGTACTTGCATTTTTCCCATTACAATTTTTAAGGGTTTCTTAGGTTTGAGGTTTTGGGTTCTAAAGAGAAAGAAGACTTCGGTATTAGAACTGTTAACTTACCTGTCTATGTATAATTTCTATTAACTGCAACATCTCTAATATTAAAAGTTCGTTGGATTTAAGGGCGAATTATATTTGTAATAAGTTCTGTGACAGATTTTAATGGTGGACAAAACCATGGTCTAGCTTTGTTTTCCCTCCTTTTTGGATAATAGGTTCGCTATAGTTTCTCAATGTTGTTGAAAGGGCTTTGTGGCCGACTCGATGGATATTACAGTTCTTGTTTTCCATTTATAATAATTGTTGTATATACCTCTTCTGAATAATGTATAATTGGTAAAATGCTTTATCATTTTCTTCAGATATTAAAGTCGAAATGCTCAACCATTTTTCAAGTTGAATCTACAATTTTTAAGGTCCACTACAATTTTCAAGTGGAGTTTACAATTTATTTGGCATTGCCCACAATAAAAGGATATATATTTACTCGTCACAAGTCAATAAACTCAATTTCTTTTCGTTTTGTTTACTGTTTAAATTTTTTGTTATTACCAGAAGGTTCGGGTTCCTAATTGATCCTATTTACACAGTTCGAATTTCTATGAGGGTTTTCGATCATGTATTATTTTTCCTTCTTTCCCCTTTTATTAGGGTTTTCCTTTACGTTTTAAAGTAATTATTGGCATACTGGTTCTTTTATAAATTTGTGTGGAAAATCTCGGCAATTCTTGATTTCTTGTTTTGTTCTATTGACATAATGTCTGCATATCTAGACTTCTGTAAGTTCCTGTGTACTGTAACCGCATATAGACTGTGTTTCTCTCTTGGTCCAAGTAAAGTAATTCTTCTTTCTAACTTAGGTACATAAAAATTTCTTATGGACTATTCTACACAGGACACACAAAATTAACCATTCTATCTCTAAAATATCTGTTAGCAAATATCAAGCATAGTTTTATATATATCATACCTCTACTTATATAGTATGATATTTCAATTATCTGGAACATGCTAACTTCTAGTTTGGTATGAAACTAGACCTTGATTTGCTTGCTACTTTTCCTCCCAACCTTGAGACCAATGTACCAGCTAGTCCCCCCGCCGTGTTGTTCGTGAATACAAGAACCATCTCTTTTTTTTGAGAAACCACTCTCTCATTGCTTAGAGCTCTCTGATCCAAACCATACGTAGCTACACAAAAATTTCCTCCCAACCTTGAGACTACTGTACCAACTAGTCCCCCCCGTGTTGTCCTTGCATACATCACATTGCTGTTACGTTCCATTTGTGCTCTTATATTTTTCAATAACTACATCACACTGTTGTTAGGTTCTATTTGTGCTTTTTTACGGGTTAAACAATAGTTTTATTTTTTATATTAATTATAATTTTACACAGTTACAAATAAAAATAAGTGGTAAAATTGAATTAATTAGATTTTAAATAAATAAATTTAAATATTATGAAAAATTTATAATGTTTTTTTTTTTTGTAAGCTTGGTAGGACCCTCTCATTTTCAAGTTTTTACATGTCCGTTATTCACCCCATTCCAAGGAGGGTAGCATAAGAATCGAACCCAAGATCTCCTGTTCGGTGAGACTTCATTTCCACGGTCATTGCCACTTGAGCTACCCCATGCGGATGAAAAAAATAACAATGTTAAATTATGAAAAAGTTTTAAATTTGTTTTGGTGAAACATAATTAATAACTGATCACTCATACATTGTTTCAATTAATAGCTAATCAATTATACATTTCCTATAACAGGTATATAACAAGTACAATAATGTGTAATGTAAACCAGAATTGTATTCTTGAAAATCAAAATTATAACTTTCAAGATTCAAGATTTTAGATATTTCAGAATTTTTATATAATTGAATCCATTTATATTATAGAGAAAAATAAATGTTTCAAAAACTCTCACCAATAGTAATTTTTTTTTTCTTAGCTGATTAAGCATAAATTCTCCGTCTGAAGTGAATTATAGCCTCGTTAAACAACGCCAATTCAATCATCCAGGAACTTTAGGTGGTGGAAAATGGAATGGAAATAAATATGTATCTTTCCGTGGGGATAAGATTGTAATGGAAATAAATATGTCTCTTTCCGTGTGGATAAGATAGGGCATACAATTGGTGTGAACATAATGGAATTGAAGTTAGTAGGAGTCATGTTAAATGTATCATATAGTATCATCATCTCATTTATTTCTGTTGCATCTCTTCCTCGACAGAAATGATTATCATTATAATTCCATCTCTCTTCACATTCTTCTAGTTAGGGTATAACTTGCAGCAATATCCAATTATCCATCCACCATGGATACACTTTCAGAGGCATTTCACGTTGGCGCCCATTTCAGGTGTACGTCTGGACAACAAAAGAAGAATGAAGGTTTTGTGGTATTACAAATGAGTTTTTTTTAAGATTTTAATGATTTTAGTGCAGACATAATAGATGATCCTAGCGAGCTGATTAGAAAGCGAGTTTCATTCCAACTTGTCAATGCATCTTGTTGGAGGTACTACACACCTAGGACCTTCATTACTAGCAATGACTATCCATTCATGCATGGGACTAGATGCAAGATCCTTTCTGCATGATTTACTCCTTGATTTGCTCCTCCTTTCACTCCATAACTGGCTAGTTCTCTCCGGAACTTGTTGTGGGACTACATGCAAGATCCTTTCTACATGATTTACTCCCTGATTTGCTCCTCCTTTCACTCCGTAATTGGCTAGTTCTCTCCAGAACTTGCTGTAGGTGTCGAGTCCTCTCATTGATCACCACTATGGCACATTACCTTGGGATCTTCACCCAGTAATGCTATATCATGAGCATTGTAATCTATTTTCTGTATCAATCATTCTTTTTTGTTCTTTCGATTCTTTTAGTGTTTTTTCTCTACAAACCTGTGTGTTCAACCTTTACTAGCTAAATTCACCTGTGTAGGTTTTCTAACACATATACATGGTATCAGAGCCCACAGGTTGCTAGATAAAAGGCACACAAGTACTTTATTTTGTAGGCATTACAGTTTGGAGATCGAAGATCGACAGAAAAATGGAGTTTCCGAAAGCATCGATCCTAACATCGTACAACTATCATGAATGGAAGGACCAAATGGCTCAATACCTTCGTCAGAAAGGGTTGTATAGGATCACCATCGCTGCAAAAGTGGAACCCACTTCAGCCATATTGAAATCCAAGTACCTCAACCGCATTCCATATGAATGTGCATCTCCCCAAAGTTGCAGTTTCATATATCTTCCTGCAATACTCCCAATGAGATTTGGAAAAAGGTTGAAGAACTTTACAGGAAATAGGATGAGATGAAAGGACATCTGCTCGAAGTGGAGCTGCTCTCATTGGATCCACAGAATTATGAAATAATTCAAGACTTCTTCACCAAATATAATGATCTATTGCTGCAACTCTAGGGTTGTGGAATTGACAAATCCAAGGAGGAGAATTGCCAAGTTCTCTCAATTATGTCAAAGCTCGGACCAGAATACTCCATCTTTGTGTCTAAATTTCCTTCAGTAAGGCTCGCAACAAGTAAATCCTACACTATGCCTCCTCTCAAAGAGTTCATGGAGTCCCTCACTTTTGAACAAGATAAACTCATTGGCATGGGGAAAATCAAGCCTCGAAAAGTGCAGGAACTTGCTGTAAATGATGGTAGCCATAATAAAAATCACAGATCTAATTCAAATCAAAAAAATCAGCAGCAAAAAAGCAAGGGAAAAATGCATTCCCATCCAAAGAAGGAAGGGTACACCAAGCCATTCAATGACTCCTCCAGCTCTAGAAATGAGAAAGGGAAGAAAGGAGACAAATGCACCTACTGTCACTTAGGATTCCATCTGGAATCCTCCTACATGAAGAAAAAAATTGACCAAATGGCAGAAATCCCTTAGAAGCACAACCTTGCAGACCACATCCCTCAAGGCACCAAGAAGAAAACTGAGGATCTGCCACACGAGAAAGGTAACAATTTTCATGCTTTAGTTGCAATTAACTCTTCCCCTAATGCATGGATTATAGATTCTAGTGCATCACATAATATGGCTACTACAAAGGAAGTCTATTCCTCTTTGGATGCATGCAAAGGACCTCCCATCCTCATGGGAGATGACTCACTTATTGAGGTCATCGAAAAAGGTAGAGTGGAACTTTTACATCGAAGATTTAAAGATGTGCTTGATGTTCCGAAACTTTTGGTAAACCTACTTTCAGTTTATCAGATCACTCATTCCGGCACCGGAAAGAGAGTGGAATTCAATCTAGATGCAGTGAACATATATGGCCTACATAGCAGCTCCAAAATTGCAACCGGTGAGGTAAACAATGAAGCTAGACTGTATACATTTTCTGAATTTATTGAATCTGAATCCTCCTTATTGCTTACACATGCTGATGATAGTAGTATTCTTTGGCATGAGAGGTTTGGTCACTTAAATGACAAGTATATGCAGTAGCTAAGTAAGCATGAGATGGTGGAAGGCTTGCCAAATATCAGCTTCTCCAAAGGAGTTTTTGAAGAGTGTGTCCTTGGCAAACATCCTAGAGAAAAGTTTGACACTGGCAAGACTCACAGAGCATCTTCTCCTCTAGATCTGATCCATAGTGATCTCATGGGGCCTTTTCCTCGTCCTTCCATCAAGAAGGCAAGGTATGTGCTTACATTTATTGATGATTTCTCTCGGTATACTTGGGTGTATCTTTTGATGGTCAAATCTGAAGTTTTTGCACACTTTGAAGATTTCAAAGCACTAGTTGAGACACAGTCAGAGAGAAAGATCAAAGCCCTCCGTACAGAGAATGGTGGGGAATATATTAACACAACACTCTAGAACCTTTGCCTTGAGTCTGACATACATTTGCAGCACATAGTTCCCTACACTCCATAACAGAACGGAGTTGTTGAGAGAGAACCGATCTCTCAAAGAGATGGCTTCTTTCATGCTGCATGCTAAGTCACTACCTCATAAGCTATGGGATGAAGAAATTAATTGTGCTAACTACATCCAGAACAGATCTCCTCGTAGATCTACCAAGGATCAGACCCCCTTTAAGGCTTGGAGCGGCACTAAACCAAAGGTCACCCACTTTCGTGTTTTCGGCCCCCGAGCATGGGCTAGGATCCCCTCTAAAAAGAGGAAAGATCTTGATCCATAGAGCATTGAGTGTACCTTTATTGGATACCCTGATGGTGTGAAGGGATACTGACTCCTAATTTCCTCTACGGACAAGCTCATCATTGAGCGAAGTGTAAAATTTGAGGAAAGTCTCTCACATGCACTTCAATTGCTGCATGCAGACACCTTTTATCTACCTCATGTCCAACATGATGACTCAATACACTCAGATGTAGATACCGAGCATGTAGATGCCGAGGTAGAGCATGCAGATGAAGAGATAGAGTCTTCAGATACAAATCCAGTGCATGCATATGATGATCCACATCCAAGCCCAGATCGGGCTTCCAGCAGTGAATCAACTTCCCCTGTCATAAATCAGAGAACAATGAGCTTAAGTGAGATATATATGCACAAGAACACCCAGCTGCTAGAAATGGTCTTGTGGGGGATAATTCTGATCCGCGGAGCACTGGCTCAGAGTTTATTGAGCCTCCTCTTGCCTTCACTGCCACTGAACCAACACCATCCCAGCATTGTCCTTTGGTTCAGTCTTCTGATCCGCAGTCTTATGCTGAGGCTATTGGGCATCCCACTTGGGAGTCCACCATGGAGGAGTATAACTTCCTCCTCGAGAACCATACCTGGGATCTAGTCCCCCTTCCTTCAGGAAGGAGACTTGTCTGATGCAAATGGGTCTATAGGACCATGAGTGCTGAAGATGGGAAAATCACCAGACAGAAAGCCAGGCTAGTAGCCAAAGGGTTCTTGCAAGTGCATGGCATTGATTATGATGAGACCTTTTCTCCAGTAGCAAAGATGAATTCCATAAACCTTGCACTTGCCATTGCGGATGCCCAGGGGTGGGAAGTACATCAGATGGATTTGAAGAATACCTTTCTTCACGAAGACCTATCTGAGGAGATCTACATGGAGCAGCCACATGGTTTCGTTCAAGATTCATCTTTGGTCTGCAGACTAAAGAAGTCTCTCTATGGCCTTAAGCAGGCCTCGAGAGTTTGGTATGCGAAGATGGATTCTTTTCTCTTATCACAAAACTTTGAAACATGTAAGTTTGATCCGAATGTTTACATGCTCAGGACACATGATTCTCTTCTTATCTTAGTTTTGTATGTGGATGATCTCCTGATCACTGACAGCTCGGGTTTAACCATTACTGTAGTCAAGAGGGCCTTATATGATAGGTTCTTGATGACAAACATGGGTCCATTACACTTTTTTCTTGGTCTTGAGATCAGCTAGGATGCCACAGGCATCAAACTCTCTCAGGCTGAGTATGCACAGGATCTCCTCGAGAGATTTCACATGATTGACTGCACGTTAGCACTGACTCCTTTTCTGTCTGGGGTCCACCTTTAGGATGGAGGTGACACTCCATTAGTGGACAGTACTCTCTACCGACAGCTAGTGGGAATCTTACTATACCTCACCCACTCCAGACCAGATCTCTCATATGCAGTAGGGGCAGTTTCCAGATACATGCAAGAGCCGCATGAGCTACACTGGAATGCTGCCAAGTGCATCCTCCAATATGTGCAAGGCACCATCACCTTCAGGATTCACTATGCAGCAGGCACTGCATTGAATCTCCTTGGCTTCATAGATTCTAATTGGATAGGCGAAAACATTGATCGCAAGTCCACCTCCGATATTCACTCAGTCTAGGGTCTGGCCCTATCTGTTGGTCGAGCAAGAAGTAGGATGCTATTGCTCTCTCTTCAGTTGAGGCTGAGTACAGAGGAGTAGTCAACATCACCATTCAGGATTTGTGGCTACAACACTTCCTCATTGAGTTGGGCTTCTAGTTCCACTAGCCCACTGTCATCTGGTGTGACAACCAAAGTACTCTCAAATTTTTCTGTGATTTAGTACAGCGGTAGCGGACGAAGCACATAGAGATCCATATGCACTACATCAAAGACTTAGTACATGATCAGGTCATTGATTTGCAGTTTTGTCCTTCAGTAGAACAGATTACAGACATCTTCACCAAGACATTCACTGAGCAAAAGTTTCACTATATGCATGATCATCTTAGAGTGAAGGACACAGTGGCTTAGCAACTATCTTTTCTTCCTCTTTTCTTTTGATTATATTGTATTTTGAAGGGGGGGTTTTTTCACGAGGTTTTCCTTCTTTCCTCAATTTTAGTACAAGTTGCACTGTGTTTTGGGTGACCTTTGGCCTTAGTTTCCAAGGCCCATTTTATATTTTTCCCCATAGTGGTGTTCAAGGGGGGTGTTAGAGGTGCTACACACCTAGGACTTTCATTACTGGCACTGACTCTCCATGCATGCATGGGACTACATGCAAGATCCTTTCTACATGATTTACTCCCTGATTTTCTCCTCCTTTCACTCCACAACTGGCTAGTTCTCTCCGGAACTTGCTGTGGGACTACATGCAAGATCCTTTCTGTATGATTTACTCCCTGATTTGATCTTCCTTTCACTCCGCAACTGGCTAGTTCTCTCCAGAACTTGCTGTAGGTGTCGAGTCCTCTCATTGATCACTACTATGGTGCATTACCTTGGGATCTTCACCCAATAATGTTATATCATGAGCATTGTAACCTATTTTCTCTATCAATCATTTTTTTTTTGTTCTTTCAATTCTTTTAGTGTTTTTGCTCTCCAAAATTGTGTGTTCATCCTTTACTATCTAAATTCATCTATGCATGTTTTCTAATACATTTACACATCTGAAATTGATCCCAGTGAGTGCTATGGTCCTCCAGCTGCTTTTTTCCTTCTTCCTTTTGTTAATTTCGCAGATTCACCCAATTAAAATTCATCTGCAGGCAGTGGATGTGGAAATTTTGGCGAGAAAGCACTTCTACAAAACTGGATTTCTACGCCTGAAAGACTCGTTACCGGCCAGACTATGTATAGTATCGACTTTGATTGGGACTCTGACTTCGGACCCCCTGGAGCTGTCTTCATCACTAATTCGCATCATGATGAGTTCTTCTTCAACTCACTCACGTTTGAAGTTCCCCATCTTGGCATCGTTCATTTCCACTGCAACTCATCGTTCATTTCGGCTGCAACTCATGGGTGTATCTCGACTGCAACTCATTTGGCCGTATCCTTTTCTCTAATCGGGTAATCTATCTATATATATATATATATATGATCAGTATGTAGTGTTCTATGCAATCTTTCCTTGATGGTTAGGTGATTTAGATAAATTTGATTTGGTTAAGTTTGGAGGTAATTCATGGTTTTGTTTATGATATTTAAGGGGAATGTAGCAGAAAAACTGACGCTACTTATATGGACCTAATTTTTAGTTTATTTAAAGATAAATACCATAAACAAAACCATGAAACAATGAGTTATTAACCAAACTATCCTGAGATTGATGACATCTAAGAGTTGGTTCAAATTATGCGCTACTAACCACGTTTTACTGTAATCTGCAGAGCTATATCCCTGCGAATTGTCCTCCCGTGCTCATAAAACTAAGGAATGAGGAACTGATAAGCCTGAGAGGTGAATACAATGGAATGGCGGAGACTGAGAGGAAGGAGAGGGACAAAGTTTATGACTATGATTTTTACAATGATCTCAGAGACACAAACAGGAATGTAGATCTCAGCCGGCCAGTGCTAGGAGGGTCTCAACAGTTTCCATACCTGCGGAGGGGTAGAACGAGCCGCCCTCCTACAAAAACAAGTTAGTGCATTTGTGGTGCCGATCTATAAAACAACACAATCCTTATTTTCCCACTCAATTGTGTGGCATTCGTTGATTTTGTGGCATTACAGAGCCCGCTACCGAAAGCAGATTGCCATTGGACATGAGCCTTGACATCTACGTTCCCAGAGATTGTTGGAATGATAATTTAAACTGCCGTGGAGCGATAGCAACCACAGCATACTATTTCCAGAAAACCTCCAATTAAGCTCCCTGCGATGCGATCAAGTCGCATATCACATATCACACATTTTCTTGTTAAACTTCATTACGTCCCTTCTATTGTCTGCGATTGCGATTTCGTGATGCGATCTGATCGCATATCGCAAATTGCATGTTTCAAACAATTATGACAGTGACGGAAAATCTTTTCTTTTCCTCTGATGCGAAGGTGCAATGTTATGATGGGCCACACATTAAATTCAGATAGGATATTTTCAGCCGTGTAATTAATGATATTTACGGCGGTTGGTAAATGTAGGTGAAATTTTTCATTTTATTGTTTTCTATTTTACGGAAGCATGGGCACAAGCAACACGTAGGAAAGATATTTTTTGTGTTGGTCATTATATATATGAAAACGCAATGGTAGATATACACGAGAGAAGAATTAAAAAGGAGAGCTTTTTTTCTGCAACGCACAGCAGTGCTGAAACTCTAATTTTTTCTGAGATAGTGAAATTAGTTTTTGGAACTGAAGCGTTCCTGTTGTAATCCCTCTGAGTAGAGGAAGAATATTTTGTAACAGTTTTTTTTTTTATGATTAAGATCCTGAATTAAAAACAGAGCGTTGTTCTCTGTGAAATTTCTTTTGTGTTTGAAATTAACAGAAATTTCCAAAATGGTATCAGAGCTAGTCTAGGCACTCAGTGAGACGAAAAAAACAAAGATTGTTTTTCACTGTAGGAGTTGTAAGAATTTTATTGAACAGATTTTTTCAGCAGAGAAAGTTTTTGCTTGTTTTTTATTTTATAGACAATATCTCTTCTTTACCTATACAGAGTTAAGATGGCAGATGCTAGAACAGGCTTGACAAATTCCCAACTGCCACAGTTTAATGGGAAAAATCACAGTTATTGGTCCATAACAATGAAAGCATTGTTTGCTTCTCAAGGAATATGGGAGCTGGTTTGAAACTGGCTATGCTGAACCTGCAAGATGCAACAATGTTAGCTGCTTTTGACAGTAGCAGAAAGAGACCAGTTGAAGAGCGGCAGGAAGAAGGATGCCAAAGCCCTCTTTTTTCTCTTTCAATTAGTACATGAAAGTGTTTTTCCACGGATTGCAGCAGCAACAAAATCCAAGGAGGCATGGGATATTCTCAAAACTGCCTATCAAGGTATGGAGAAGGTGAAGACTGCAAAGTTGCAGATGTTGAGGAGAGACTTTGAAACACTCAGCATGAAGGAATCTAATACAATAGATTCATTCTTCACTCAAGTTACTGGGTTGATAACCCAGATAAGATCTCATGGTGAGATTCTTGAAGAAAGAAGGATTGTAGAGAAAATCTTGAGAAGTTTACCCTCAAGGTTTGAATCTATTGTGGTAGCAATGGAAGAAACAAAAGATATTTCACAGTTCACGGTAGATGAACTGAGTGCTTCTCTTATGTCTCATGAACACAGACTGAGTAGAGGAATAGATTCTTCTTTTGAGCAAGCATTCAAGACTCAGATGTCTTTCAGCCAAGGAAAAGGTCGAGGTAGAGCAAATAACAGAGGTCGTGGAAGAAGCCAAAACAGAGGCAGATATTATCCTACAAGCACAAGTGGAAGGAGCTGCAATCAGAACCAAGATGAAGGTTCAAGCAAACAGCAAGCTCATGGACAAAGGTATGACAAATCCCAAGTCCAATGTCATTATTGTAAGAAATATGGGCATTATGCCAATGAATGTAGGAAAAAGCAAAATGACATGAATGGTAGGCAAAATGCTAATTTTGCAAATGAACAAGATAAGAATCCAAAGAATGTGCTGTTAACATGTAACATTGCACAAGACAAACAAGAAGATTTTTGGTTCTTAGACTCAGGTTGTAGTAATCACATGACTGGAAATATTGCAATGTTTTCCAATTTGGATGAAAATGTGAAATCTGAGGTAACAACAGGAACTGATAGTAAGATATCTGTCAAGGGTAAGGGCAGAGTCAGTATCCGAGCAAGAAATGGAGAACATATGATTGTGCCAGAGGTATACTATGTACCTGGTCTGAAATGTAATCTTTTGAGCATTTGGCAGCTCATTGACAAAGGTTACAACGTGTTCTTCAAAGATGATTTGTGTACAATTAGAGATATACCTCCAAGTAAGAAGATCATTGCACAAGTGCAGATGACCAACAATAGAATGTTTCCTCTCAAGCTCAGGGCAGATTTGAAGGAAGGAAGAACTATTGCGGCTGTAACACAAGAAGTCTTTCAGTAACAAGTGAAAGATGTGAATTGGTTGTGGCACTTGAGATTTGGACATCTCAATTTCGGAGGCTTGAATCTGTTGCACAGAAAGGGAATGGTAAAGGGACTGCCATTGATTGAAAAACCAGACAGCCTTTGTGAAGGCTGCATCTTGGGCAAGCAACACAAAGAAATCTTTCCAGCAGGAAAGAGTATAAGGGCAAAATCACCCTTGGAAATTGTTCACTCTGATGTGTGTGGACCGATGCAAATACCATCATTTTCCGGAAATAGATATGTCTTAACTTTTATTGATGATTACACCAGAAAGACATGGGTGTATATGCTGAAACAGAAGAGTGAAGTGTTTGAGAAATTCCGCCACTTCAAAACTCTTGTTGAGAAATAGTGTGGACATTATATCAAAGTGCTCAGAACAGATAGAGGAGGAGAGTACATCTCCAAAGAATTTCTGCATTTTTGTAGAGAGAATGGCATACAAAAGCAGTTCACCGCACGGTATACACCTCAGCAAAACGGTGTTGCCGAAAGAAAGAATAGGACCATTCTTGACATGGTCAAAAGTATGCTAAAGGCAAAGCACTTTCCGCATGAGTATTGGGCAGAAATTGTCACTTGCGCAGTTTACATATTGAATAGATGCCCAACTAAAGCTGTCATGAACAAAATACCAGAAGAAGCATGGAGTGGTCAAAAGCAAACTGTCACTCACATGAAAGTATTCAGTTGTGTAGCTTATGCACATGTACCGGATCAGCTAAGGAAAAAGCTTGATAGTAAGGGGGAGAAGTGTGTATTTGTTAGCTATTGTGATGAGTCAAAAGCATACAAACTCTATAATCCATCCACTAAGAAATTGGTTGTAAGCCGAGATGTGCAGTTCATTGAAGATGAAGCTTGGGATGGAAGCTTAGAGAAGACAGTGAATGTAAAGACAATTGTGTCTCACGAAGAAGAAGAGGAAGCACTACAACAAAACCCTATGATTAGCGTCCCTTTTTTCTTCCTTTTTTGCGTCTAGAGCCCATTTTTGGTGCTATTTGTGTCCATTTATCAAATATGGTGCAAACATTGATGCAAAGTTTGCACCAATTTTTTCACCATGTTTTACACCAAGTTTAGCACCAGGTATTGTAATAGGTTTTGCATCAGGTTTTACACCATGTTTTACGTCAGGTTTTATGCCAAGTTTTGTGCCATCTTTTGCACCATGTTTTGCATCAAGTTTGGCACCTAATTTTGTTTCACCAACTTTTGTATCATTTATTGCATCCACTTTTTGCGCCTACACTTTCATCAACTTTTTCATCATCTCTTGCATCCTCTTTTGCATAATTTTTTAAATCATTTTTTGCATCCATTTTTACAACATTTTTTACATCCCCTTTGCATCAAGATTTTCATCAACTTTTGTGTCTCATATTGCATCTACTTTTGCATCGAATTTTGTTGCATCAACTTTTGCATCATATTTTTCATCCATTGTTTCACCCATGTTTACGTCTACTTTTGCATCCCTTTTTGCATCTTATTTTTCATCTTCATTTGCTTCTTTTTTGCATCTATCATTACATCCACTTTTTTGTGACACTATTTGTACCATGTTTTGTACTTACTGTTGTACCCACATTTGCTTCCAATTTTCCATCCATCTTTGCATCCACTTTTGCATCAAAATATTGCATCTATTTTTTCATCCACTTTTCTGTTGGGTTTTGCATCTCATTTTGTATCATCATTTTCATCTACTTCCATTGCATCCATATTTTTCATCCAATTTTGTTTATGCTATTGCACCCATGTTCGCATCCCTTATTGCATATTGTCTTGCATCCAAGTTTGCATCTTTTTTTGTTTTTTATTACATCCACTTTCTCATCCACTTTTTTTGTGCCATATCTTGTGCCTATCATTGAAACCCACATTTTCTTCCAATTTTGCATCCACATTTGCATCCTCTTTTGTGTCCAAGTTTGCATCAAATAATTTTTATGTTTTTTGCATCCCATTTTGCATCTACTTTTACATCCACTTCTGGTGTGTCCAATTTTGAATCTAATTTTGTGTCCACTATTGCACCATGTTTGGTCCATGTTTAAATCCATTTTTTAATCCAATTTTGCCTCCTTTCTGCATCCAAGTTTGTGTCTTTTTTTTTTTCATTGTTGTATCCACATTTATTTCACAACAATTCATGCTAAGTTTTATGCCTACTATTACACCCATGTTTTATTCCACTTTTCATCCATGTTTGCATCCTATTTTGTGTCCAATTTTGCATCAACTATTGCATTTACTTTTTCATCCACTTTTGTGTCAATTTTTTTGTCTTGTTTTGCATCTACTTATGTTTTGTCCACTCTTCATCCAATTTTACGTCTATTGTTGCCCCCATTTTTTTTTTAATTTTACATCCATTTTCAAACACTCATATATTTTCTGTATTGATGAGATTTCTTATGACATTAACAATTATGAACAACTGATGGAAATGTCAATAATTATGACAATGACATGAATTGTGATTATTATGATAATCAAAATGATGATAAAGATTATGGCCGTTATAATGACAATGATGATGGCGATGCTAATGACCTTGGACAATCTTCCCAATTTTTAAATGTTGTCATGGTCATAATCATAATCATTATCTTTAGAGTCATCTTCCAAGTCATCATCATTTGATCATCATTATCATTATTCTCATCTTGGTCATCATCAACAACAATAATGGCATGAATGATGATTATGATGTTCATGACGAAGTTGACAACAATGATGACAGAAATTACATTAATTATGATGATGGGGATGAAAATTATATTGACGATGATAATGGTAGTGATGATGATCATCATCAATCATCTCTAAAAAATAAAGTTGTCATTTCTCTTGCATATATCATGTGTCCTAACAATCCTTTTTGGGCACTCGTAATATTTTTTGGGTTGATGATATTTCTTATGACACTTATAATTATGAACAATTGACGACAATGTCCATAATCATGATGATGATGATGATGATGATGACATGAATGGTGATTATGACAATAATGCAATGATGATATTGATGGTGGTGGTGATGATGATAATGAAGATGATGACACTCCCTCTAAACTAGGGAGATACTCATAATGAGACAAAAAAGTACTCTCAAGTTTAAATATTCATATAAGAAGGGATCTGGATTGATAAGCATCAACAAGCATTTACATCATCATAGCCAACATTGTCAAAATAGAAAGGCCTTGACTAACAAGTTATATCTCTCCATTAGATCATATCACAATGTTGGGAGGCATAAATTTGGACACCACTACCTCTTTAGGCACTTACCACACTAGGATGTTCATCAGGCATGTCCTCGCATGATCATTTCCTAATCCACTGTCATAATATTTGACACCAGGAAATGTCGATCCTCATGACTATTCTTATCTTGGATTAATGTACTTGACTTATGGTGGCTAGTCAAGGGCAAAGGACAAATTCTTAAATAATATTGGTCCCAGATGTTTATCTAATCCACCATTCTCCCTACTAGTGTCTTTAGTAGGCTTACGACTATTAGTCTCGGCCATAGTACATGACAAATGGATAATATGGTGTCAATGCTCACTCCCTCTCAACTAGGGAGGAGACATCCACAAGCATAAACGTTTCTCAAGAATACCAATCATTTTCATAGGGAATAACATCATTAATTTGTTTTCAGTGCATGACACCTTTATGATTAAGCATTCATAGATTTGTGGCAAAATATTTCCCCTTTTGTCATTTGTGATGAAAGAAAATCAAAAAGTGAAAGCTAACAACATTAAAGATAAACTATAATGATTTATATAAGTCTAAACTCTAAGGTTAAAGTGAAAATTTATGTAAATATTATATCTATGAGTTCTTCAAAACTTATGAAAACCTTATTCCCTAAGTCCTATATATAAGAAAAATCAAAAGAAAGAAAAATAAGGCCCAATGAATGGTAACTCATGTATTCACACCCTCTTTGGAAAGCATATGAATATATACACTCCTAATCACACTTGATCACATGTTTGTGATGGTTAAATCATGAAGTCCTATTTTCCCCTTTCATTTTAACTTCAGCATTTAAGCACCTAATTGAGGATCTAGGGAATTTTTCTTGCCTAAGGGTTTCATGTCTACTCTTCGTTTACTTATGTCACACTATGGTCAATCATGTGATGGAGTGAAATACTTAAGTTTGTGGAGTTATTAGAACAATGTACTAAGTTAGTCACCACACAGACATGTATTACATGCAGATTAAATATAATATGAAATAAATTAATAAAAATTAAAATACAAATGAAAATACATACATATCTAAGCAATTAATAAAGCATAAATAATCCCCGGATGCGGGTGATGGTCTGTGATCAACGGGAAGCGGTGAGCTGTCCACGGGGCAAGTGGCAGCCCAACCTGGTTACATGTACTCCGCATTTAAGTCGCCAGCAGTTGAGAGCTTCGGGATCATTCCTCCCCCACGCGAAACCGTTTAAGGCGTCTCCTCCTCGCATCAAACCAAATCAGCTGCATCCTCGGGCATTCATGGCAGAAGCAGGCTCGCACATGGCTCGCCGTGGGCAGCATCGTTATAAGCATGGTCCTCGAGGCAAGGTATGGGTCTGTATTTGGTTCTTCTGGTTTGATTGCGTGGCTGTAATGTGGCAGGTCTCAATTGCAGGCAACGTAGAAGATATCCCTCTGATCATTGTTAATCCCTTTCTGCTCCCTGCGCCTTATCACCTGAGCCGAGAGGCAGCAACTTGGCCAGAACCCGTAGTCTTTGCTTGCTCCCCTAGCAATTCCCAGCCTGCGTGCTGGGTGCTGCAGCCTTTGTTTTTCGTCCCCTGTAATCTGCTGCTCGACCCCCTGCCTTACAATCCAAGTGTTAAGCGAACCACCTCTGCTCCCTGGCTCTCCGGTTCTGTGAAGCCTTCGCCCGTTCAGCTCCCCCTCCTCCCCTCTTTGCGATGTCGTCAGAACGCCTCCGCGCCAGCTGCCGACGTGGGTCAAGAGGCGGGAGAGGACGAACCACCGTCCCTCGCTCCACTGATTCCCTGTCTGATGAAGCCAACAGCGCCCAACGACGCAGAGGAAGACGCTCAAGCCAGGCCAGGCCCTGCCAGCACAGCTTCCACCCTTCCTCACGTTTTAGCTTCCCTGTTCTTCTGGCCTCAGACACGTTTTATGTCTCAGTCAAGATTGAGAAATGTGAAAATGAAGCACAAGGTCCTCCTGGTCCTCCTGCAGGTATCCAGCTTCCAATTCCGACAGCTCCGCCTTTGGACCAGTCTTCATTACTTCCGGCTCTTCAACCTCCTGCTCCCGTACCAGATCCGCCCTCGGCAGCAACATCTTCAGGGGTTGCGAAAGCAGGTCCAAGTGCGCCTGCGGAGGATGACGCTCCCCATACCGACTCAAGCGAGCCAGACCCATACTCTTGCCGGGTGGTGGAAGAAGTTCCTTCAACCTCTGTGGACGACTGAACGTCATCTCCTTGTTTCCTGTTTTCAAGGTTGGCTCTGTCTTCTGGGGTACAATTGCTTCTTCCCCTCTTCTCTGATATGTAAAGCTGTTGCTCCAGCAATGGAAGCACAGTCTAAGGTTTCTTTTGATGTTTCTACTCACTATGTCAATGGCGGTGTCTAAATCCTTGGTAGTTTCTAAGTTTTGGGTTTATATAGTGCTGGTTAATGCCTATACGGCTAAACTATATCTCTGTTCACCGGATTATAGATGGATTCCTGCTATAGGTACTGCTCTGTTAGGTTCTGTCACATACAAGCAAGTCTTGGTTCATACTGCTGTAAATCCCTTCACTGCAAAAGGATGCAGTTCGAGGTCCGCCTCTCTGTAATTTTGAATTTTGTACTATAATAGAAATTAGACTACTTTACAAAAAAATAAAAATAAAGCATAAATAATAATAATTTAATAGATAAACTATTATAATAGCCTAAAACTTTCAAACTAATTAATATATTTAACATAAAAATTAATAATAAATACCTCGAAAATTAATACAATTAGGAGAATAAAATTAATGCAATTATAAGAATAAAATATACTCTTAAATTAATATAAATAAAAATTTAATTAAAAGCCAATTATACAATTATATATAATATATATATTATATATTATATATATATATATATATATATATATAATATATATAATACTATATATATATAATATATATATATATATATAATATTATATATATATATATATATATATATATATATAGATACACATGTAAATAAAGTTTTATAAAAATAATTTCAATATATACACATTAATATACAAGTAAATAATATTAATACAACAATAAATAAATTAAATATAAGAACAAACAATAAAATCATAAATTAATTAATAAATATAATAACATAAAAGCATTAGTAATAAATAAATAAAAGAAAATAAGATTAAATAAAAAGTCGGCTTACACACATAACATCCCTGACATTATTTATATCTCACTTTTCTCCTCTCTATACATCAAAAGTCCTGATGATGAGTCTTGGTATAGACTCGAAATGTCGACAAAAGAATGAAGAACACTGTGGATCATCTGAACTCTCTTTCTCAAAAACCACTCCACAGAAACCTACAAACTAACATGTATTACATGTCATTGATCCACATGTGTGGGTTGGAGACTCATTGCTTGAGAACATTAATGGATACTACTTTAGGGCCTTGATGGTATATCTTACAAAATATCTTGGTAAACATTGTGATTCATCATTTCTTTTCCTCGACACACTTGATAATATTGAAGTCACTCCCAATAATCCATGGAGATGGGGAGTATAAAGTACTTGTGTTGGAAATAGAATTGAGAAATAGAGGTTTTACATTTGCAATATTGGAGTCATAAACATTGGATACATGGTAGTAGTCCTCGATGTCAATTAACTAAAATTATATTGTCATAATGCAAAAAGAGGTAAACATATTGGTAACCTTGATGTATATCATTCTACCCAGGTATATCTAATCATCAATCACTACTACTTGGAAATTCCTCCCCCATTTTCTAATTATATGAGGTAGAACCTCACTTAATATTTGCATGTCTTATATCAACATTATTGATGGGTGCTTTGTGTACCATTTTTCTTTTAGGAGTATTTGTTTTCCTGTACTATTGAGGTCCCTCATGTTCCATGACACTATTTTCATGGAGAATTTACACAGAAAGGAAGTATAATGTGACTAAAAAAAAATGTTCCAAGATTTAAGTTATTGGACAATGCCACTTCATGACTCCTATATTTCCTTAACCTAGGACTGAATGGTGAACTTGATAGCCTTAAGGGAAATATACCAATGAAAATCTCAAAAAGAGGCGACTTTTGACTTTATCACATACAAGTTAATATCCTAAAAAAATATATCCATGAAAATTTCATCAATCAATGAATCTTGAAAAAAAATATCCAAAACATTTTCATCAAGCAATGAAGAATTACATTATAAATTACAATCTATAAAACTTTTGGGAACTTTTTGCTAAACCATGTTCAAAACCAACATATTTAATATTAATACTTAAGAATCATATGGAAAATAACACATTTTCATAAATTAAATAACATGTTATCAATCCTAAGAAATGTCACTAACATAAAACTAAAAAGCATGCAACTAATGGGAGTGACCACTCAAGGCCACCATAAGACAATTAATCTATTCAGACAAGGATTAATGGAGAAAGAAATCTACAAAGGACAAAGGCAAACCTATTTTAACTTTATTGTTTTATTAGGTGCAAGTTGAACATCTCAAGATATAATAAAGAGAATAATTAATTTTATTTCATTAAGAAAACCCAAGCACATTCTATAACTTAGCAAGGAAGAGATGTATAATTACTTTTTTATATATAATTTAAACTTATATCGTAAAATCACAAATTTAGAATGAATGGATTTTAAAATCCATTTTTATAAAAAGAAAATATAATTTTTGTTATAAAAGAAAACCAAAAACTAAATGTATTTTTTTAGAAAGTAAAAAATTACTAAACTGAATATATATTTAAAAAAAAAACTAAACTTAAGCAAATTATATTAAAATATTTTTTAGAATTTCTTTAAACACTTCCCTTCATTCTAAGAAGCAAAAATAATAATATAAACAAGGACGGACCAAAAATATTCCTTTCCTTGCTAAGTGTTTCCCACCATTCATTCCACTCACTCGAGCTATTTCATAAAACAGAGATAAGTGTTATTTCACACTCTTTTGGCAAAGCCTATTGAGCTTCTCTTATGATATATCTATTCCTTGATGGAGTCTTTGATATTTTGATCAAGTTTTGATTCCTTGGAGATTAATTAAAGAAAAGAAAACATGAGTACTCTTAATTCCAAGTTCAATGCCTCTAATGGTGGACACAAGGCAAGTGAGGGGTTGTTATTGTGGTCATGACTCCAAGTTCATTGTCTCTAATGGTGGATGAGGCAAGGGAGGGGGTTTTAGTGGTGGTCATGGTCGTGGAGTTTTCTCTTTTACATTATATTTAGGGAGTTCAAAGAAATTTGAATGGAATCATTGTCATCAGTAGGTATAATGGATTAAGTGTGATAATGGATAAAATGAAGTAATTATTTGTGAGCATTTGTTCTTGAACGAACATTAGGATCCATCTTATTATAGAGAAAATTACATGCATTAAAAACAACTCAATATTTCATTTGACATTCATATTGTATGTGACTTATTTTTCATTAAAAACAATTTACTTTTTCACGTGACAATCTTTTTTTGTTAAAATTTCTTCTATTTCTAATCTGAATTACAATTGTAATTTGAAATAAAGCTTCCAGTAAATATTAATTTACTAATTCTACATGGAATGTTGGGTTGTGTTATATTCTTTCCACAACTAACCTACGTAGTGAACCGGGGGGTTAGAGGGGGGGCGGAGCCCC
>APFE030264918.1:0-13859 GCA_000404065.3 Pinus taeda | reverse complement strand
AATTTGAGTTTAAATTATTTAATATGTACAATTTAAGTGTTTATATTTTTTCAGGGTATTTATGCATTCAAAACTATAATTAAGAAAAACACAATCTTGCTTGAAATTGCATCACAAACCTCTAGTGAAAAAGACTATTTCTAAAAATTTTAATTGCTAGTTAGATATTTTTAAAAATTTTAGTTTATATTATTTAATATGTAGAATTTACGTGTCCAATTTTTTTCACCTAGACTGCTTTCTAATTTAATATGATTGACCACTCAAAATCAAAATGATATCAAACTTATTTTTAAATTTATGTTGAAAAAATGTTCCTTTAATTATTGTATTGTTAATTTATGCATTTGCAACAAACTAATTCATGTATTGTTAATTTCTACATTTGCAACAAACTAATTCATGTATTTTTAATTTATTCATTTGCAATACCTTAAAGAAACTAAATCCAGTGTATGTATGTGCATTTTACTGTATTTAATTTTCTTCCTATTTCTATTATAATATTATAATTTTTTCTTTTTTCTTTTTTTTCTTTTTGATTATAAGGTTTAATATTTGAAATATGAAATTTATGAAATTTCTAGCTGCTCCCTTCCTTGGGGAGATAAGTTTTTTCTCAAATAGTTTCTGTGTGACTTAAAATTTTTATTTCTCTATTTTTTAATTTAAATATATTTGTCCATCACTGTTTGGTTTTATATGCAATATTTATGACTGAAAAACCATTAAAAAGTTTATCCTAAAGGTTGAGAGAGAAAATTGATTGTTAAAGAATGTATTCCTTAGAGGAAACTAATCTCCAGGCATCCATCTTTGTATTTTCCAAAAAAATATAGTTTACTCTAGAGAATTAAATGATTTAAAAGATGTCTCCTTTTTACTTGCACAACCAATTATGTACCTAGCACATAAAAATATATTTCCGTACTGTGTGTGTCCCCTATAGAGTAGATTAGATTCATTGTAATTTGGAGACAATAATGATTAAATAAACCTCCCAAGGGTTACATTTTCTCTACCCATGGTTTAATGTATTCCACATCACTTCCATATAGCAAGAAATCACTCAACAAGACTACACACCCTATCATAAGAACATTTACCAAATTGTTTTTAATAAAAAAGAGTTGAAAATGGGACCATTTTGGCATGGCTTCTTCAGAACTTTTACAAAATTGTGGGAAATGAAACCATTTTGGCATGGATTCTCTCCTTATGACCTTACTCTACATTTTTTTCCTCAACCAATGGAAAATATGTAAAAATTATTCTCTTCGACAACTCTAACCAACAAGGAATATCGTCAATATTTTCAATGTAATTGAAAACCCTCGCTTATTTCATCTATAGTAGTATGTCCCCTTATAAATTTTAAAATAATTGATAACTATAATTCATTTCATTTTTGTCACATCCAAAAGGCATTTGTACTTGTTTAATGCACCTGGAATTTGTACTTGTTTAATGCCTCCCTTTCTACAAAGGGAGGAATTTGTAGAAGAGTGAGTGTAGAGTTCCTTCCTTTTATATCATGAAGAGTTTTTGTCACATCCAAAAGGAATTTGTACTTCTTTAACACACCCAAAATTTGATCCTTTCACATTATGATATTTAATTCTAATTAAAACACCATTTTTAAAATCTCGTCTTCGAATTTAACCCTTACGTAACTCCCATTGAACTTGAACTACAACATATGGTGTCTTCTAGTTTCTTTGAATGACAAATATGATAGGAATCGATAGGACTTGGGCCACGATAGTTTTCCTTCATCATCAAAATTACTAGAATAATTCTGATGATGTCTTTTGTTATTATGAAAATAATGTAATCCATGGAAGGATTTCCTAACTCTTGAGCAGTGGTGACAATATTTGTCTTTGTGTACCCTAGTATTTCTTGTATGAATGTACCTATGAGAATTGCTTGGTAAATTTTCCTTACATATATGTTATTTTATTTTCCCTATGTTGGAATGAGGGCACCTGAACATGAATTTAGAGTTAATCCAAAAGGAACCATATGATCCATAACTTGACTCTAAGCTACTACATTTAGAATATGGGCTCTCGCTTCTCTCATTCTTCTCTGTAGACAAATTTTCTTCCTTTCAATTACCAATATTTGAACTTTCTCACCTACATCTATTGCACCTTCTCTGGTAGCCACCATGCTTATATGACATTCTTCCTTCAATTATTGTACAAGCATAACAACTACTCCTCTAACTGCATTGTCTACAATTTTTGACTACATATGTTTGATTTATCACACATACATGGCAATAATTGGTCATCTGAATTGTTAGAAGACAACAAAAAATACTAGAAATGATAAGTATTTTGTAGCTTCAATTGCATTATTATAATATATTTATGTATCTCTTCTTTGAGCTCTTGTACAAGTAAATAATATAAGTTTCTACCAAGTGTAAATAAACCCAACCTTCTGTCATTCTGTAAATATTATTGTGATGTTATGGAGCAAAATTCAAGAATAAGACATGGTGTAATACGTGTAGCCCTTTCTGTCATTCTGTTAATATTATTGTGATGTTATGGAGCAAAATCCAAGAATAAGACATGATGTAATATGTGTAACCCTTGCTTATTGGACATGATACATAAACTTATTGTGACAATTATGCATATCAACATCCATGCTTTATAATTACATTGTGATAGTACAGTGAATTTGAAATAAACATGTGACATGTTTGGTAACTATTTATTTAATCATATGATATCGAAACATTATTAAAAATAGAAAAGGAACATGTTTAGTAGGTTGTGCACACAAAGTACATGTTTGGTAACTATTTATTTACTCATGTGGTATCCAAACTTTATTACAAATATAAAAGGAACATGTTTAGTAGGTCGTGCACACAAAGTACAACATAACCGAGAAAGACCTCCTTTGAGTATGTAGCATATACGTTCCATAAGACTATGATATATATTAGTGACATTTTTCTACAGTCACTACAATACCACCTTGGGAAGTTCAAAGGGTCCCCCCATTAGCAAATTCAAAACCAACACCACAATTTGGGAACCATGAAATCTCCTACAATAAGCTTTTCTTTACAAGGCATGTAAATAAGCATGATTAAATTTTACATCTTATTCCTTCACAGTTGTTTATTAGGTGTTTAAAGGAAGGATTAAAAACCTAGAAACACTACATTCAATAAAAATGTCTCTATTTAAACATCAAAATAATATCTTCATATTTAAAATTAAAGTGCCTCTAATTAACCCAAGTTCCCTAATTATTGGCGAAAATTCATTGTGAAGGCTAATATGGGCGTCTTAAGGTTTAGTGCCATACTATGGAAGTTTTCTCCCTTGGCTTACTTTGTAAGCTTATATTAGTATGTGTTGGTTACAATAGAAATTCAACTTTTCATGTGATGTGAGGTTCTGTTAGAGTACCTAAGATAAACTGGGTAAAGTCCTCTATCAAGACTACCATGTGTAGTAGACCAGCATTTTTTTATATGACTTTGGCAAGACACAATCCTTGATGGGGGAGCTCTTGACCCAACTAGACCTTAGGCTGACTTTAGGTCCAAGGGTTCCCAACTGGGAAACAACAACATTGTTCACTAACAGGAGAGCCTCATTGACAAAATTGAAAAATTGGAGCACTTTTCTAGTTTGGAGCGATCTTCACAAGTAAAAATGGTTGCGCAATCACTAGAGAAAACCCACTTTTGTCTTTGTCAGCAATAAAACCATTATGAGTATGATTCAATAATTCATAGTGGCATAGGGTTCAAGAGCATTGATTTGATAATCAAAAGGGTTTGTTTTTTCCCCTTGGGAAAAATCATAATTTTCTATTATAAATGGAAAATTACATGTTGTAAATGTCGGTAGCATATGATGCATGTGTTTACATAGCCATCCAAATATATAGGTCTATACATAATTACCCACTAAAGGTATGCCTTTAAATTTAGTAGATATTTATACAAAAATTCAAAATGTTTGCTTTGCAAATTTCTATATATATATATATTAGGATCATAAAAACTGTGAAAATTGGGGCCTGTTAGCCCTCTGTTATATCTGGTCCTTGTAAGGCTTGTGATAATACTGGAAGAACTCTCCCTGCTTCTGTTCTTGGATAAACCATTGTCATCTGGGTTGATTCGCTGCCTCCTTGGAAAGCTGATCCACAACCTAGTTGTGCTCCCTGTAAATGTGGAAACATGTAATTTGTTCAAATTGTGATTTTAAAGGCAATGCATCATCCAAAATGTTCCTGAGACAATGCACATGACATGCAGTTGTGCAAGAGAACCAATTAATGATGATCTTAGAGTCCTCAAATATCTGAATATGTCTACAGTGATGTGCCATTGTAAAGTATAATAAATGTCGGAGTGAGATGAGCTCAAAGAAATTGTTTGTGATAGCACCAAACCCCATGCAAACTCAAAAAGAGTGATTGTCTAATAAATGGAGAATAATACCCCACACCCCTGGTCTTGGGCAGATCCGCTGAAGTATACCCATGGATGGTCATGGTTGATGGCTTCAGGAGTTATGGTGCAAGAGGGTGGGGAATGTTCAACATCTAGTATTTCATTGAAATTATTGATGATTCTAGTGATTACGAAAGGCCACCGAATTTGCAGATTGTTAAAGATGATGTTGTTTTGACTTAACCAAGTATGACATCATATAATAAGGGGGAGATTGTGATTCTTCATGTTGGGGGAAGCTTTCCACCAGTCGTTCCATGCCTCATTGATGTTTCACCCTTCCCAACGTTGAGGTCTGTCCAAAGAGGAGAGGACTTGCTCCCAAAATGTGTCGTAAGGTTCTGCAGAACAAGAAGAGATGATCATTCGATTCCTCGTGCTATTGATGAATGACACACGAAGACGAACAAAAGTATAATCTCTTCATCAACTTGATACTTGTAGGAGTTTTATTCATGATGATATTCCACATAAAGATTTGAGTTTGTGGGGGAACCTTGGGTTTCCAAGTGCTCTCCACCACCCCTCCAGAAAAGGGGGCTTATGCGCAACATGTATAATTGGATATCTGATCTTGGGAGAGTATACTCGATGAGCTGTCAAAGCCCATATGAGATCATCATCGTGATTAAATATTTGGACATGTGATTTAGATAACACATTTATATACTTCCCCCAATCTTGTATGCACTGATCTTGAATGCCTTGTGTAGCTGGAAATTTCTAAGCTTGTAGGAAAATAGTAGTGTTATGTTGATCTACTATTTGTGCAATCGTGGATATGTCCCTACCATTTAGGAACGAAATAAGGTCTGGAGGAAGTCCATATAAGTTTCCACAACCTATCCATGATTTAGATCCAATGCATATTGTTGTTCCATTGTTAATTCACCAAGTGAGGCCATTCCTGATGCTGGGGAGAGTTTGTAATACAACCGTCAAGATGATAGAGATACCATGTTTGTTCCAAGATGGAAGGTGAACCCAATCCATGAGGTTATGCGGCCAAATGTATTTATTGATGACCACATCTTTCCATAGACTTTTGGGCTTTGAGAGTAGCCATCCCAATGTTGCAGCCAATGCATGTGAAAATGTTGGAAGATATTTGAGGGCCCATCCTCCCAATTTCCTGGGCAATGCAATACAACTCCATATCACCCAAGTGAATGAATTCCCCTCCTTGTGTCAATTCCATAGAAATTTGGAGCATATTTTTTGTATTGCCAAAAGTATACCTTGAGGAATCGAAGCGAGGTACAACTAGTAAACCATAGTGGCCTCCAATACTGATTTGATAAGAACTAGCCTCCCAAATCTGGATAATAATTGGTGGTTCCAACTAAGCAACCTTTTTTACACCTTAGTCATCAATCAAGTCTAGTCAACTATTTTTTATCCATGGGAGTTTATGTGAAACGCCAAATATTTAAGTTCATCCTCAAATTGAAAACTTTGGAAGGGAAACTTCTGATAAGCATGTACGGATTCCAGAGGAGAGCAAGCTGTGAAGGTGATGGTAGGCTTTGTTCTATTGGTTTCCATCCCAGTAGTTGTACAAAAAAGTTGTATGATATCATAGAAAGTATTGAAGTCTCGGATGCCACTAATGATAAAAATAACACATCATCAACGAAAAGAAGATGGGATAAAATACATTGATCAGTGATATTGGGCCCCAATATTTTCCCAACTCTTCTTTCCTCTAGGATTAGCTTGCTTAGTCCTTCCATGACAAGTAGGACAAGTAATGGGGATAGTGGAAAACCATGTCTGAGTCCCCTCTCAGCATCAAAGAAATTGGAGACTGATCCATTTATAAGTACACTAAAGGAGACAAGGGAAATGCAGCACATAATCCATCAGATGAAAGGGATTGGGAATCCAAGGTGTGTGAGAAACATCCTAGGATCGAGATAGCTAACTTGATCAAAAGCGTTTGATAGATCGATTTTTGAGAATGGATCCTTTTAGATGCTTCAATTTGATAGAATGGAGAGCTTCCTATGATGTGCCAATGGCCTCATGGATCTGTCGATTATGGAGGAAATAAGATTGTTCATATGAGATGTTGGCCGAGAGAATAGGCTTGATACACTTAGTAATGATTTTGGCTATAATTTTGTATAAGCAGTTGCAAAGGGATATGGGTTGGAAATCAATTAAGGATTGAGGGGAGTCCACCTTAGGGATGAAGGCAATGAAGGTGGAATTGATGACCTCATACATGTGCCCTGTAATCCTACATTCCTCAACAACCTTGAGTAGGTCCATGCCTAAAGTATCAAAATAAGGTAGATAGAATTCTATAGACCATCCATCAAGGCCTAGACTTTTATCCTTCTTGAACCATTCCACGGTGCTCTCCAATTTTCCCATACATATAGGTTTCGTGGGATCTTCAGATATTTCAGAGTCAACATACCAAGGGAAATCCCAAGTGGAGCCTTGAAAAGCTGTTTAAAACTGAATTTCCCAAATTATCTAGTTGATGGAACGTTTGAGCACATTGTCCATGATTAGTAGACATTTTCCAAATGGTGTTACAAGCCCACCTTCCTTTGGCACAATTGTGGAAGAATTTAGTATCGTCATTCCCTACCTTCAGCCAGATGGCTCTGCTTCTAAGTCTCCAAGTCTCTTCTCGATCCTATAGAATATTGAACCTTTAGGCCTCTACCTCGGTGAGGGTAGATTTAGCTTCAACTGAGATGAATCTGTGACCTTGGTCATCCATAAGATTGGAAAGCTAGTGTTCAATTGCACAAAGAGTCTGGTTTTCTCTAGATCATTTAGATTTGGCCCATTGAATGGAGATATTTTTAAGTTCCATGAGGTTTCGACAAAATCCTTCAACTAGGATCCGCCTTTGGGAAGGAGGGTGGTCTCTCCAAAAATCGGTAACCAATTTGTGATATTTCGGGTCCTATAACCAGGTTGAGTTGAACATGAAGGGTGCTCCGGGCTTTTGGGAAGGACCAACTAGTTCCAAATAGATGGGAGAGTGATCAAAGACACCCCCAGATCCAACCCATTGAATAAAATTGGAGAGGGTACCAAGCAAGTCCTCTTTGATGAGAAACCAATCCAATTGCCTATGTAAAGTAGCATCACCAATTCTCCTATTATGTCATGTTAGTTTCTTTTTGTTCATGGGGATCTCAATCAGATGATGTCGTTCCAGGAGATGTTCCATATATTATGAAGGGGATCTAGCTGTGTATGTTGTCCCAAACATTTCTCATAATGAATAGTGAAATTGAGGTCTCCACCCAAAGTTAGGTTATTGGAATTCATCAACGAAAATTGCAATTGGTGATTCCAAAAATACACCCTACTATGATATGATGCATAATCCTATGTCTAGATTCGTAAGTGTTATTACTACGAATTGTGAAACAATTTCGGCAACAGATGTTGTGAAGGGAACTGTTGAATGTATTTGTTTTGTTTACTTTATTTGAAAATGTTATTACAACTGCTTAGACAGCCTTGGTGTATTTAATTGGGATGCACAAATAATGATATTCATTGTAATGGACATTTCTTTCATAATTATATAAATTTTGTAAACTTATTGCACTGATCAAAATATGTTATTACCCTACTTTATAAACCAATTGAAGTAAAGGAAAATTTTCTCGAGTGGTTTTAACATATTCTAGAAAGCAAGACAATGCCCAAAGTGAATGATACTCAAAATGATGTGACACTATCTACTTCAATAAAATTTGTTACACCCACAATTCCTAATATGGTCTTTAAATATAGATTATTTTTGAACCAAGTTTTAGAGAATGATAAAATAATTGCATTCATACACTATTTCGAAAGAGTTAATGTGAATCTCCAACCAAAACATACAAATAGAAAACATGAAAAGAATTACATCTACAACATTGTTATTTCCATAAACGAAAAACAGTAAACATGACACTCGATGCGATGACTGGATGTGATGATTGCATTTCAAATATCTCTCAACATTGTGATGGAATGAATTCATGAAGAAGAAAATACAAAAAAGTCACATGCATTCTTCCATACCTATGCTTACAAATTTTGATCAGGATTTCGCTCAAGCTTTTTACAATCCCTTAATAAACACTAAATGTACATCAACACAGGAATTAGTGTGAAGGAATGTTTAGGATATGCTATATTTATTATATTTTGATTGCAATTATAATTATCACATCCACCTAAAGTATCGTTGGTGAGTGTTGATAGGTAGCAGATGCAGAAGATAAATCCGTTTCATTTGGAAAATGGATGGTGAAGTCTCTTGGTGTGGACCAAATCCAACTCCATTATACTTTTGGGCATGGATTTTCTCAACTGCTTGGTCAAGCTTGACCATGTAATTTCACTTCGGGACAACCATACAATGGCTTAAATAGTTAGCATTTCCTTCTTCCTCTTGCTGGAATAGTTGGCACTTTGGCTTAAGAACACATTTGTGGAAGGAGTTGTTGCATAATAGTTACAAATCACATTAATTCGTTGTTGAAAGGTGGGGATTCAAAAGGAAGACAATTATTTGATGTATACCATTGTCTAATCATGTGTGTTCCATCCAATTCCATGACAATTACACCTATCGCTGTAAAAAGACTTTGACTCCCTAGCATTCCATCATTCTCCTTTTTCTATGCAAGAAACCTTTGTTAATTTTACCATTATTGAAAAGCCATGGCTCTGGCCCATGGTATGGTATTGTAACATACCCTATTTATAGATTAAGGAACTCCATAATAAAGTGGATCTAAATCTTCATGGATAAAAATCTTCTTCCATGCTTTTTCAAATGAATATATGTTTAGTTTATGATAATAATAATAATAATGTTAATTTCATAAAATTTGAAATGTTAGCAACGTGAGATGTATGATGAAGTAAATGTTTTGATCTTTATTGTGGATTGATATTTATTAACATTTACTAGCCATTTAATTTATATAATTGTGCTAGTATGTAAATTTCTATTCAAAATGTATTATTTTTTTTAATATTGACAAATTTTAATACATTTTAAATATTTTAAACATACTTTAGTATTAAAGGTTTTAAATATTTGGAAATACATTTTATAGTGAATTACTCCTGTGTTTACCTGTTTTTGTTAATCATATGGGGAGTGAGATAATTTATCATATTTTGGTTATTGGATTTGTGTGTTTAGTGTAGAGTTTTCTTCTCAAAATAACAAGCATACTTTACTTTGTATGGTTTTAGTATAGAAATAATTTGCATTGTTTTTTTCTTCTTGTTTCGCCTTGCTGTTTTTTTTGTTGTAGTAATTTTAGATATATTTTCTTATTTTTTATTTTTTTTTTATACAAATATTGAACAACTAAGAGTTTATCCTAGGAGACTAGAAAGAAAATTCATAGTTAAGGGTATGTATTCCTTAGACGAAACTATTCTCCAAACTTGCATCCTTGTATTTTCCAAACAACTAGTACACATTTCAAGACATGGGCAAATGAGCAAGTATTTTTGGTACCAATACATGTTACTAATTTAGGCTCATTCGAATGGCTATTTCTAGTAGGACTACCATCACAACAAGTGACATCAACACAAATATCACTAGCAAGGGAACCTATTTAGGGGTTTTCCTCTTAATAATTTTTCCTCTATCCCTAAACCTTAAATGGAGAAAGAACCTAGGAGTTTTTAAAATGTGGCAAGAAAGAAAAAATTAGATAGAAAACCTTCGTTGGATGTTGATTTCATTAGAAAATATCATGTAATTGATATGAAATGTTATACAAGAACATGGTGGAAACCTTAAACAAGGTTACCAATAATCCTAAGGAGTAATCCCACGAGTTATAAGAAACATGGGAAAGAATGATATAATCAATGAAGTGAAGAAACAATAATAGTGGAGACAACAAAGACACAAATGGATTAAGACATTAGAGACCTAATAAACATAGAGAAGGGAGAATATATGGAGCTTAGAAAGCTTGATTTCTAGTATTTAGTAGTGGAATGGGATGGAAAGGAGACTGACTCAATATTGAATCAATAAATTCAACTTTTGACAAAAGTATTGATAAAAAAAGGATAATTTCAAGAATAAAAAACCCATTAACACTAATCTATTTACTTAGCAGTTAACACTAAAACCCTAAAATAATGATAAAAATAGGAAAATAGAATAAAAGGACAAAGAAAGAAGAACTAAGAAACTTCTACACGAGTTAAGAGAAATTTTAGTGAATTTAATAATAATGGCATTGATGATGAACATGTTCCACCCCACCCCCTCAAATACCCAAAGAATATATTATCATAAATTATCAAATGAATGAATGAAAGAAACATAATATATATTAAAAATTAAATCTGAAGAAAAATACCCAACTATGGTTTTCTATAGGTGAGGTACTCACTGTGCTTCCATTGGGTACTACTTATAACAGAACTTACTCCATGTTGTTCCGGCCGAGGGTACTTATATACATCCCATTGATACTGATGCTTATCGATCTTTCCACTCAAAGAATTTCATAATAAAGTATCACTAATAGGTTGAACATAAATGTGCGTGCTTTATTTCATTTAGGCCCCCTCTGGTATATGTTTTTCTTTTTTCACAATATTCAACCCATCCCTTATATTATAGGACATGGTTACCCATTTGTGGGAAAATATTTATGGTTGAATCATTGGATGAAAATAGGGGAGATTGATACATTTCTCGGGGTGTAAGATTTAAGAACCATAAATGTTGACAGAGAGGAGGAGAGAGAGCATACAAATATGCTCTGAAACAATTCTTATAAAAACCTTAAATAGAAAATACACACAGTGAATACCTAACAATATATGAAAAGAAAATAATTCTTTGTAAAATGCAGAAATCATTTATCCTACATTTTGGAGGACACACTTGTCCTTTCACAAGGTGAGGCCCATCATTTATGGTATTCTAGGTGCCTTCTTGAGTTACAATACCATGGGTACATACCATGTGTGGGTACTACTTTCCATTCAGATCAAGATTCTTCCCTTAGGAAGAAATGGTACTCATCATGTCAATTTCCCTCATGAGAATATTTTTTTGAATATGAGCCTATAAATAGAAGGGCTTTGTGTGGTTGACCCATAATCATGGTGAGAAAAGGTCGAAGGATATAGTATCCTATAATCCTTATGGGCCAACGTTGATATTGATAGTGTTTGGAATAGAAAATGAACATCAATGGCTAGGGTATTTTGTATTTGATCCATAAACATGGGTTTGTAGGTGACCCACAATTGTGATAAATGAAGGTCCAGAGATATTGGTACCCCATGATAGTTGTGGGCCAACTCTGATACAAATAGTGTATGGACAAGCCCTAGATGGGAAAATATCCATTGACATGGATCTATGATGGAAGTTTCCCCTAGAAATTTATAGTGTCAAATGTCTTTGTCTTGTTGTATATGACGTCAAAACGTTTCACCCAACTAGTGCCAGTGACAAAATTCTTTTGTTGGAGGGGATCCAGAATGATAATCTTCCATTGGAATGGGCTATGAAAAGATATCTTCCATTCAGAAGGGCCAATATCATAAGTATTCCATTGGAAAAGGATTTGGCAATGGCAAACCTAAGAAATATTACATAGGTGAGGGATTTGGAAACATCGAAAACATTCCAATTGAAATCTTAGTGTTGTTTGCGAAGATCCAAAACCTTCGACTCATTTTGGATGTGACTTGAAAGTTGATCTGAAATATTCAACATGTACGGGCTATATTTTTAAGAAAGAAGAAGCACTTCACTCTAGGATCTCATGCATAGGTAGTGGGAAATGCATCATTGGGAGAATGTATACATGAACCAAAGGCTTGGTTCATATTTTGGAATCCTACCACATTACATCCATACCTTTTGTCACCCCTATTATGGAGCAAAAACTCACCATGTATTATCGCCATCTTTTTTTCTTTTGTGAACATGCATTTCTATGAAAATTTTGAACTTCTTGAAACATGTGAGTGGTGACTAAAATCATGGATGGTATGAGATGAAATAGGATGAATTCATTCACACCATTTCCTATGACATTCATGGCGACTATGTCGTCACTCATATTCATGTCATTGTAAACTTAAAAGCTATAAAGCCTTGGATTTTATATTCTTGAGAGGTTAGAGACGGACTCTATGCTTAGCATAATGGTCGCCCTTTTGCTAGGTATCTTGGTAAGCAAAGGTTCAGCTTGAATGTTGAGGAGAACCATGAACACTCTAGAGGCTTGACAGGTAGTTAGCCAAGTGTAGGCTTTGTCCATGGTATTGTCCACATTATTATAATGTTCAACCTTACAATCTGGGGTGTGGGGACTGATGAGAAAATACAAGACACTCCCATATTATTTGTGCATCTTATCCTCCCAGGCATATGCCACATATTTATCTTTAATTTATGCATCGCTATAATCTCTTGATTCTTGGAAGGTGGGCTAGAATTCTAGGGTGGAATCAATAAAGGAAAGAACATAATGAGGATTATTGAGGTATTTGAGCATGTACCATTGTTTCTTGGGAGAACCATCATTGAGAAAGATGTAGGCTTGTAGCTTGGCCATGAGGCCATGCCTCCACCAGACTCGAACTTGGACTAGTGCTTTGTTCTCAGAAAAAAAACTTATGCAACCCGTTCTTTCCATTATCGAAGGGCACATAAAGACTAACATCATTTCCAATCTATAATTCCTCACCACATATTTGGTTTGAGGCATGTCACCATTATGTTACTCCATCTTGGAGCTTCCTACAACCCTTTTAGTGGCTACCACAACCATAGGGTTTGATCCTTTTCCCCTTACCGATGATTTCTCGACGGATTCACTGGTCACAATCCCTTTGGACCTTGCTAGTGATTTCATGAAATCCATATGGTGAATGATTTGAGGAAATAAAAGGGATAACCCTCACCAAGGAGAAAATTTAATCTTCCATCTAAATAATAACTAGAATCTCAAATCAATGGGCTAGACATACATTTGTTAAATCATTTTGGCTCTCATACCACTTATCCAGATCATAGCGGCTATGATCTAGGAACAATAAATAATGAGAAAGAGAGTAGGAGAGAAAGAATATAAATATGCGATGCAACTATTCTTAGAAAAACCTTGAACAAGAAATACACACACTCAATACCTAAGAATATATGAAAAAATATAACTCTTTCTTATATGGATAAAGCATTTACCCTACAATGTGAAGGAACCATATGTCATTTTACCAAGTGAGGGTTTTTATTTCTAGTATTCTTGTTGGCTTCTTGAGTTACAATAACACGAGTGGATACCATGGATGGATACCATGGGTGGATTCCACTTTCTATTCA
>APFE030264914.1:85552-116191 GCA_000404065.3 Pinus taeda | reverse complement strand
ACAACTCCAGAAATCATCCAACAGGCCATTCAATCATTGATGGATAAAGAGGAGGGAAAAGACACCAGGGCAACACTAAAATTCGAACTTGTAGGGGCCTCAAGAGTGGGGGGAATTGAGAGTGGTAGTGCTTCTTCAACATCACCTTCCTCATCCATATGTCCCAACCCCTCATATTTCATCCTTTTTCGTTCCTAGAACCACAGTTGGTGCACACGCTGGCATCAAATCAGCACTTAAAAAAAAGGAAAAGGTAGAAACTGATAGGTTGGTCAGTAAGTGTCTTCTATGGAGTGATGTTCCTTTCAACGTTGCCAAGACAAACCCATTCTACTAGCCTATGTTTAATGCTGTTGTTGTCGTTGGCCCGGGGTACAAAGCCCTCACCTTTGCAGAATTGAGAGGGCCTCTTCTTCAAGATGAAAAGACTTATTGCACTTCTAGATTGGAGGAGTTTAGGGCATCATGGGAACAAATTGGATGCACAGTCATGTCAGATGGTTAGACTGACCATAAGGGTAGGACCCTTCTTAACTTCTTGGTTAGTTGTCCCAAAGGGACAATGTTTATGAAATCTGTTGATGCATCTGCACACATTAAAGATGCACATACATTATGTGAGTTGTTGGACATATTCATTCAGGAAGTAGGCCCAAGCAATGTTGTCTAAGTCATAATGGACAACGCTGCAAATTATGTTGCAGTTGGCAAGTTGCTTATGGAGAGGTATCCTAACTTGTTTTGGACACCTTGTGCTACTCATTGCATTGACTTGATGTTGGAGGATATAGGTAAGATTCCTATTGTGAGGGATATTGTTGAATCACTCAGGAGCATAACAAAATTTATATATAATCATGCATATGTGCTTAGCTTGATGAGAAAATACACCTAAAACAAAGAGTTGGTGCGTTTTTCCATTACATGATTTGCCACTACTTTCATATCTCTTCAGTCTCTATTGAATTCTATATGGGATGTGAAGATCATGTTTCTTTCAGCGGATTGGCGTGCTTTATCTATTAGCCGTAAACCAGTGGGAGAGGGCATATGCAAACTAGTTTCATATGATCAGAGCTTTTGGGCAGGAGTAGAGGAGGTGTGTGCCATTTCAGAACCTATGGTAAGGGTTCTGTGATTGGTTGATGGAGATAAGCTCGCAATGGGCTACTTGTATGAGGTCATGGATAGGGCGAAAGAAGCCATTCATGATTATTATGAAGATAAGGGAGACGAGGGGTTAGAGAAACAATAGGTCATATGGAGAGTGACTGATAAAGGATGGAACAATACCCTCCATTGCCCCATTCATGCTGCAGGTATCTACCTCAACCTCGCATTTTCTTACATCTGTGGTTTTTGATTTGATGCCGAGGTGATGGATGGATTCTTCACTTGTGTTGAGAGGATGGTGTCATCTGAGCAAGAACGTGAAGATATTTCTAAAGAAATGGAGGTCTATAGGATGGAAGGTGGCACATTTGGTTTTACCATGGCTATAAAGAATAGGACGACCCAAATGCCAGGTGAGCTTTAGTTTGTTTCAAACTTTCAAGTTTAGAATTTCAATGTTTTTTTTTTATGTTTCTCATTTTTCTTTTAACTTGTAGATGCTTAGTGGACAAGCTATGGTGCCAGAGTGCCCCATCTCCAAAAGCTTGCCATTCGAGTGCTTAGCCAAACATGTAGTTCCTCTGGGTGTGATCACAACTGGAGTGTATTTGACAAAATACACAGCAAAAAGTGCAACAGGTAAAAAAATTTCAAATTAAATTTTTTGAATTCATTTGATTATTTTTAATATTTAAATTTTCCAAGTACTAATTTACAATGTATGACCCTAATGTAGATTGGAGTCCCAATGCCTCAATGACATGGTCTACGTCTACTACAATCTTCGATTATGGGTGAGGCAACTTCAGACACTTATTGATGTGGAAGCCATCTCATTGGACAATATTGATGCCACTGCTGCATGGAGGGTCGAGACTGAGAGGCCGATCATGGACTCGATCTCGGATTGGTTAGGTGTGGATTTAGAGGATGTAGCAGTTGCAGGGGAGGGAGAGCCAAAGGTAGAGGAGGAGGAGCAACATCGGGTTTAGGAGGCAGAGCTGGTTGAGGATGATGAGGAGGAGGTGACACCATCTAGGATGGGCAGCAACAACAGAGGACAGAGGCCACCTCTTCCATTGGCTTCTAGAGGACGATTGAGTCCATTTGTATCCCTAGGGGTAGGGCCTTCTTCCTCTAGAGAACAAGGCAAAGCCATTCCCTATTCTCGTAAAAGGGGAAGAGGATCTCAGTGGCTTATTACTTTATGACTTTTAGATGACTCATGATATACATTTATTGTATTTTTTGTTGATATTTTGACTCTTGAGAGTTGAGACTCAGACAAGACTCAAGATTCAGGAGTTGATTCACTATTTTGATATGTGATGTAGCACTAGACTTCATATACATATTATATATTAGCTTTCTTTACATGTTTATGTGGAAATGCATTTATTTGATGTTGTGGATACTCTAGATGTTAAAAAAATAAAAAAAAAATGAATAATTTTGTGTTTTTTAATTTTTCCGACTTTTTCAAAAAACTCCCGACTTTAACGAGTTTTTCAACTTTTGGAACCTTGCCGAATTAATCCCGACTTCGAATTTTTCCACATTGAAAATTATAAGTTAGAAATTTAATTAATTTCAAGTCTCAGGAAAAATTAATTCTCCAAATTAAAAAAATCGTGGGTTCTAGAAGAATTATTTTTTGGAGGTCCTCAGCCAAGGGAATATTGAAAATTTCAAGAGGTTTGGGACCCTTGGGCCTTGGTAGTTAAGTCAAATTCAAATTTTTGAGGAAATCAACTCAAAATAGTTAATTTTGAGTTGATTAAAATTCAATTAAATGAAAAATTCGAATTTCCTAAAAAAGTAAAATAGTTTTGATGAAGGAGATTAAAAAATGATTAAATCTTTTTCAACGATCAAGATCACTTTGACGGCGATTAAGCCAAATAGCCATTGTAGAGTTAGTCTATAAATTAAAGGTCATTTGTCATTTGGAAGGATCCAATCATTGAATCGTGTACTAGCTTTTGAAGCTCTTGTAAACTTTTATGGAATAATACAACACAAAGTCTTTGGGGTTTTACTTGATGGCAGTGTTCCTCTCCGGTATTTTATGGTAACTTGTATTTAAAGTTTTGTATCTTGATTAGGTTGTTGGATTTTAAGATAACACTAAGATTTTTTTATTGATTAGCAGGTATCTCTAATTTTTAAAGATTTAATAGCTATTTTATACTTCTATTGGTTTAATGACTTATTTTATAAGTGTGCATAAGTCATTTGATTCATAAATTTTGGGTGTTTGAAGAAGTTCTCAGTTGAACCAGCCGACTCCCGAAACTTAAGATTTAGAGAGCCTTCCGGATTAAAATTCCTAGATTATCTAACGAATTATATCTTGTAGGGATGTTCTGGGTTAGTATCTAAAACTTAAAATTTTATTTATCTTCAAAATATTGTGCCAAATTTTCAGATTGGATATTTTTGTGATTCATGATATGATGATTAAGATCTTCTAGAAAATCACATGGAGCATTATTGGTCGATGTGTTTCGAACTTTCGAACCTCAATCTAGGTTCATCATGAGGACCAGGATGAAGAGAAAGATCAATAGACTGCTAAAATATATCTCAGAGATGCAACAATCATTATCCAACATTCACATGAACAATTAATAAAAATGAACGTTAAAAATTAATATCTTTAATAGTTATTTTTGACATTTTATTTTAATTTAATTTATTACAAACATATATATTATATAATATATATATATATATATATATATAATTTTTTTTACAATTCATTTTTATAATTTACCCATAATCATAATATTATAAGACCATCATAATATTTATTATTTTTATTTTGTAAATAAAATATATTAATTTTAATTGATTTAAAAAATAATAATAAAGAAAATAGGAAGTCACTAACAAAATATTATTAATAAAAAGTTAATAAAAAAATAATATCTTTAATAATAATATGACTATTTACTAATATGTGCTATATTATTTTATTATTCGGTATTATACAAAAAAAATATTTAAAATAAAATAAAAACAATACAATTAAAAGCCAAAGAACAAGCCACAAACCAATACAGAGGAAGGAAAACACAGGGTTAAGAACAAAGAGAAAGGACCCATGAACTGCTTAACTTCCATCCATCATCCCTATTAAGAGTTTTATTCCTCTTTTCAATTTCAATGGCTTCTCTTAATTTCCAGTGATGGAAATGCTCAACCCTCGCAAGGACCTTAGAATCCTTTAAGCAAATATGGTGCTTCATTAATTCTGACTCGAAAGAGTCTCAAATCTACAGATCTGGGAGCGGAGTTGGACTCATATTCGTCAGATCTGGGAGATTTGTAATTTAAGTGTATAGATTTGAAAAAATAATTTTTTATCTTTAGTTTTCTAACTTGGGATTTGGTTTTTGGTTTAAGATTTCTGTACATGTGGGATCTGGGTTTTTATCTTTGTTTTGTGCAAGTTCAGATCTAAAACTTGTCAAAGAAAATTTGGGGTTTTGAGGTAGATCTAGGCCCTAGAGGGCAAGATCTAGCCTCAAACTTTTGTTTGCAGGGATCAAGTTACTAAATCAATTATCTAAAGGTTCAAATCGAAGGTTTTCATAGTAATTTCTGGGAGAAAATTTGAAGTAGAAATATATTAATTTGAAACAAATATTTATGGGCAAAGAATATTTATTTAAAAAAAATTTAAATTAATTTTTTTTTTTTGTGGGATCCTTAGCTTTCTCAGCTTCTTTTCCTGCTTGCTTGCTACAGCCCCATTCCCTTGCGTTTCTTTCCTTTGCTGCTAGCCTTCCTTTGCCCTCTGCATTTTTTTTCTCCATCTCCTTTTTCTGCTGTGGCTTTAACCTCATCTCCCTGACCGCCTCACTCTTCTACCCGCGTCTTACCCTTCTTGGCAAGCCCTCACTCTCCATTCCCTTGCTTTTCTTGCACGTTCTATTCCTTTGCCTCACAACCCCTTCTTCTTTTTGGTTCGGCCCTTCCTCTTTCCTCTGCTTGCTTACATGACCCTACCTCCTCCCTCTTCCCTCTACAGCTTAACTCGTCCCTCATCCTCACTGCTCCCTCTCATTTCTGCTGCTTCCTCGGCGGACCCCTGTCTCATCTCCCCGACTTGCACTTGTCCTTCTTCTTCCCATTTGCTCCTCGCTTCTCAGCCCACTTTTCTCCCTGCATCCTCGCTTTCTCTCTATAATTCGATTTAATTTAATTTTTGATGTGTAGCCTTTGGCCCATTAAAAACAAAAAATAAATTCAACTTTATCATAAAATTTCACCTTTGGCCTTTGAAAAGTCAAAAATTAATTTTTTGACTCTTTCATGTTAAAAAAGATTCATTTTGCCCTTTCAAAAAATTTAATTTTTGATTTTTCACATTTAAATGATTTAGCACATTAAATTCAATAACATTCAATAAAGGTATGACTAAAGTTCTTTTTTTGGATTTTTTGTGATAAGGGTTTTAGGGGGTTTAAATCTTTAAAAAAATTGTGGTAAAAAAAATAATTTTTTCCTATAGTCAAAGTAACTTGAATTTTAAATTATTTCTAAGTTGGACTATAAGAGGAAAATAAATATTTTCTGGATTGGAGTTATTTAAGAAAAACATTTAATTCTAGAATTGCTTCGAAGTATTTATTTGATTAGCATTTAAATTTCATGGTTTTTCCTGGTAATTAATTTCGAAATTTAAGTGCTTGAGCCTTTTGCATGTTTCAACTAAGTTTCATGATCACTGACTTTGGATTTTAAATATTTTTAATCACTCTTAAGTGTGGGTTTATTTATTTGAATTATTAGATATTTCTTGCAGAGTTAATTTTGAGAAATTTTCAAGTAATTGTTGAATACTCTATCGTGGAGTCGTGGAAAATTGTATATCTTTCAGTTCTTGAGTATTTTGAGCATCTATATAATTGGCATTATCTTGGAAAATTCCTAAGAATAGGGTGATTTTGAAGAATTGTGAAAAGGTTTTTGTTCTCTGAGCTATAATTGCATAAATTGAAGTGATAAGCTTGTCATTAAATTTCATATTGGACATTATACTGTGATATTTTGAGCACATTACCGAGATGAATATTTAAAGAAGTTTATCTTCAGTCAATGTCTTGTAAGTGAATATTTATTTTGGAAATTAAGGCTTTGGCATATAACTCATAAATAAATCGTGATATAAGGGCTTTCAATCCTTGATCTAGCTTCATCTCGCTCCATCTTCTAATCATCTCATGCACTTGCATATTAAGTTAGTTTTGCATAATTAAAATTTACTTCCAAGCATAAGCTTGGTCGATAGAAAGATAGGTATCCATCCATCTTTGCTTGAGAAGCCTGTTTCTCTTAGTACTTAAAACAGTGACTTTGCAGTCATCAGAGCCACAGTTCTCTGCAGTGCTGGAGACACTGGGTATGTTAGATTTTTAGGATATGTATCATTAATCACACCTTAGTGTGCTTCACCTTATCTTCTCTTTGCCACTTACTACAAATTCAGACTCAATATAGAAAGGATCGAAGGGTTAAAACTTAGATAGGCATTTAACTAAAATTAACCAAGATTCCTGCATCTCACATTAGTTTTAGTATCTGCATTTCATATAAGATTGTTATTTATCCAAGCAATAGTTGCTCATCAATTACTTGGTCCTAAATTTTCTAGCAAGATAATTGACTCCATAAGGGACTGGTATCAATCATCTAAATCTAATCGAATCCTATAAGTCTTGGTAAATCTAAAACGAGTATTTGGTCGCTTAATTGTGTCTCCTGGGTTGGTTGGTTCCTAAATAGTCCTTCTTCCATCCATTTCTGTAGCTTCTACGCTCCTTAGTCTGCTATTAGGAGCCAACTTAAATAGAGAGATTGGGGATTGGGGTGACAGTCCCCGATCTGAGCCATTGTCACGGTGCCTAGACATTCTATGCGACAACAGGGTGCTACTACCAGCGATAGAAGAAAATTAACCCAAAGAATGAAAATGAAGATATGGATTACATTGGGAATGCTATATCAATTAGTGCCTCCTATTCATGCTTCTCCTATATAGGTGAAAGAAAAGGCCTCAAGGGAACTCACATTGGACTAGGGCCAAAGGATAACCTCCCAGGTGAAGTGTGGGAACAAGGGTACAATCGTGAACGGTCAATTATCAACTTAACCTGTGATTAATATCAAAATGTGCTTAACATTAAATGAAAACACATGATTATAGAAATGATTAGTATACCTTCTAATAGATAACTTACCTTTTGAAAGAAGCATGCTACATGGGAGAGAGCATTGGTTGGAGCATAGGTGGAGAGCTCTAAAGTAAAACTATCTGTAGATCAACATAGGGCTACTAGCTGGCTGACCAAAGTGGAGAACATTTTTCTCGTATGGGTTACCAATTTTTGGCGAGTAAAAATACTTTATGCATCACAAAATTGGCAAATGAAAGGTTAAGGAGCGATTGTATTTTGCAAGTATAGAAGATGAATATTGGGAAATACTTGTTGATGAACATGAATGAGGATTCATGAGTTTGGAAGCTCAAGTAGTTAATATCTCTAAGGGCTTACTCATTTCCATTCTTGTGGAACATATTGAACCCTTTTCAAATGATTCTAAGTCTAATGAGACAAAAAAATATCATGGGGAGGCAAGGGAAGAGAAGGAAGAACTATTGCTTGAAAATGGGTCTCGAGTAACCAATCTTCTTAGCACATGTTTAAAATGAAGGTGGAGATCTAATGATCCGTAATTGTGGGACTTATAGCCCACTTGCTTAACCAACATGGATACTAAGCAGTGTTGTAAAATGTAATTAGGTTTGGTCTTCATAATGACATGATCTTTGTAAATGATGAAATAAAAGGAATAAAATTATTTTTGTCTGCCTTGCTACATGGGTTCCATGAGCAAGAGGTTTATTTGTTAGTGGATCCCATTGAGAGCCTTAGTATTTATTATTAAGTCAAATGGTCAATGTCATGTATGAAGAAGCTCTTCCTGAATGTATATAAATATGTCTAAATAGCCCTCCAAAAGACAAGCACAAATCTCCTCTTGAAGTTAGCCTGCAATATGAATTAAATAGATCATGTTGGCTTGCATCAATAGACACATTTCTTGACACTGTCATGTTGGCTTAATATGTGGGTCAAACTACTATAAATACCTAGCTAGAGTCTTCAAAAAAGGCTAGTGCGTAACTTAGATTCATCTGATGTTTCAGAGGGCAATCACAAGAAGGATTTTGGATGTCACTTCGGAGCTCTGTCCATAGTACACAATCTCGGATAGCTCTGCAACTTCGATGGGTAATTACAGTAGGAAATTACTATTGATTTGGGGTAGCATCGGATGCGCTCTAGCCATGAAAATTGGTGTAAAAGCTAAAATACATGAGATCTCCAAGACCCAAAAATGGTTTGGGGAAATTCCACCCCGTTAGAGAGATATTAAAATAATTAATATTTTTAATGGTTTCCCAAGTCTAAACTTAGGAAAATAAAAATATAATGGGTATTAATATAAAACTAGGTGAGAAGGTTCTAAATGACATGGATCAAGCCAAATCTAATCTTAGCCATTGATTAGAGATTTAATCTTGGCCGTTGAAGACTTAAAATAAAAAGTATAAGAGGAGGCTTGAGGATCAATTGGAGATACACCAAGATTGATTAGTCAGTTTGATTTTCTGGAGCGGGGTTGCTGAGAGAAATCAAACAAATGATCTGAGTTGCGGCGAGGGGCAGTGAGTACATAGCAGAGAGGCAAAGATAGTGCTAGAGGGCTAGGGCAGTGATTGCGGAGGCTACGTAGAGGCAACAGGAGCTACGCAGAGCCAACCAAAGACTGCGAAGAGGCTGAGGGGCCTGCGTGGGTGACGCAGAAGGCCAAAGAGCTGGCGCAGAGAGGTAGAAATCTGACGCAGAGGGTTCAGGAGCGACACTGGGACTAGCAAGGCTGACACAGAGCCTTGGAGAAGCGCTGGAAGGATTTTTCGTTGGGCAGGCTTGCTGAATATCTATCTCTGAGAAGAGGTATTACTGCTGGGTAGAAATCTTTGTTGGATGAGCCAGTTTGGCACCCTAATTGTACTCAAGAAAGCTACTTAATATTAAAACTCTTAGAACTGCTGCACCGATTTTCCCGCATTGGGTTTTTCCGGGGATGATTGTCCAAAAATAACGGTGTCCCTTGTGCGTTTGTCTATTATTTCAATTGATGATCTGTATATGAGTTGAGACTGCATTTGTGTTTATTTTCAATATTTATATGGTTAAATAACTTGTTAAGGAATAAACAAGTAGGTGATATAAACCAACTAATGTAGTAAGAATTTCTGACACATCAGACTTAGAAATTTCAACATGGTATCAGAGGATTGCAGATCACAGGAGAGCTGAAGGCACCAACTAAATCAGAAAATTTGTAGCAGAAACGCTGTCTCGAGAGACAAAAGTTGTTCGTAAGCAGAAAGCAATAGAGAAGGAGTGACATAGACGGATGCGTCATCATTTCGAGTCAGAGAGAGAGGGCCAGCGCAGAGGTAGAGGAAGGCAGAAGAGGCTCACGAAGAGCTACGTCATCCTACTCAGTCAGGTACCCTTGACGCAGTTGGTCAGAGGAGCGATTCAGCCTTTGCTGGGATTGTGCAGAGCTAAGAGGCTCAATTTCTTCAATTACTGGGGCATAGGGAGTTGTCGGCAGATTGTGGTTTGGGAAGCTGGTGGGGTGCTGTTGTTGTTGAAACATAACAGTACCTAACGGGACAAAACCAAGGTAGAGGGAGTTGCTGCCCTGAAGGATTTCTAGCCAAGAAATCTAGATCTGAGTTTTGCAGTTGCAAAGAGGATCAGAGAGGAGCAGTTCGACAATTGTTAGGAGGATTTCCAGGAGGGAAACTGAGACTTAGAGGGAGTCCAGGAGAGGACTTTCAAGAGGGAAGTCAAGAATCAGAGGGAGTCCAGTGGAAGAGCGGAGATGGCAATTAATGGACTGAGGGATTAGGACAGGTTGGACGGGGCGTCCAACTTTGTTATCTGGAAGGCCACGATCCTGTCTGTTCTGGATAGGCATTGCATCAAGGGCTTTGCTTTAAGAATTGTGGCTATCCCAGTCAACCCCATTGATAATGAAAGGTATGAGGATGCAATGGCGAAGGCAAAGTGCATAATCCTTGATGGGGTCAAGGATCATGTGATACCGCATATTTCCGAGAAGAACACGACAAAGGAGATGTGAGATACCTTGATGACATTGTATCAGGGCACTCCGTGCAGAGGAAGATGCTGTTGGAGAATTAGCTGCGGATGTATTAGATGCAGAAGCAGGAGCAGATAGATCTATACCTCAGCAAGTTGCAAGATATTTGGGACCAACTTACTTCCATAGGGGCCACATCGGATCAAGAGTTCATGGTGAGAATCGCCTTGAATGCAATCTCCGAGGACTGGGAGACATTTGTCCAAAGAATTTTGGGTAGAGATAATCTTCTAGGATGGGAGGAGATGTGGGTAGCTCTTCGCCAAGAAGAGATTAGATGTTTGACCAAGGCGGTAAGTAGCAACAAAGGAGGTCAAATCAAGAAAGATGAGGAGGAGGATGCGACTCTGGCATTTGCAGGACAATAGGGGAAGAGGAGGAAGAAGGACATCTCCAAGGTAAAATGCTTCCATTGTGGGGAGTTGGGTCATTATGCAACCCAGTGTCCCAGGAAGAAGAATAAGGGAGAGGCTTCTGACTCCAAGGCAACTCCAGCTAAGGTGGAGAAAGAAGTTGAGACGATTGACGACTGTGCCATGAGTGCTCATGCACCTCTAGAGAAGAGGTGGGGAGACATCGAGCTGTAGTCAGGAAGACTACAAAATATGTAGGGGCAGGATCCTTGAGGTACCCAAACTCTTGGATCAGATCCGGCTACGGGAGCCCTGAGAGACAGTAGCAGGATGATGGATGTCGGTAGAAGCATGATGTGGATGGAGCGGCAGGCAGTGCTAGAGTTTAGTGGTCTCTGACAGCGTAAGGGGGATTGTAGTAGTGCGAGAGGCACAGAGGTGGTTGCAGGAGTGCAGGAAGGCACAAAGGTGGTTGCAGCAGTGCGAGAGGCACAAAGGTGTTGCAGCAGCACAAAGGCAACAGAGGGAGCACATGATAGCAGCAGAGGTAGCTTCAGCGTCAGGAGGGCTTCTAGCTTGAGAAGGATGTCAGTAGTCGGGTAGATTAGTTACTTACATCTTAGTAACTGAGTTGCAGTGCAATAGTAGCAGTGGTAGTGCTATAGGTAGCACAATGCAACATGATGAGAGAGAACTACAGTGCAGATGTAGTGTTGGGAGGAAGGACCACTAACAACGTGGATGCAGAGGGAGCTGCAGTTAGATGTAGCAGTGGCAGTGGCAGAGCCATGGGCAGTAGTACAGGAAGCAACAGTGCAGAGGATGTTGGGCAGCGGGCCAAGCATCAACACAGGTACTGGTGCCGGATGATCAGGGTAATGTTCAGTACTGGAACATTATTAGAGCACATTCCTTGCCAAGAGGGAGTGTTGATTTGGGGTAGCATTCAATGTGCTCTAGCCATGAAAATTGGTGTACAGGCTGAAGCACATGAGATCTCCAAGACCCAAAAATGGTTTGGGGAAATTCCACTCGGTTAGAGAGATATTAAAATAATTAATATTTTTAATGGGTTCCTAAGTCTAAACTTAGGAAAATAAAAATATTAATGGGTATTAAAATAAAACTGGGTGAGAAGGTTCTAAATGACATGGATCAAGCCAAATCTAATTTTAGCCGTTGATTAGTGATTTAATCTCGGCCCTTGAAGACTCAACAAAAAAAGTATAAGAGGAGGCTTGAAGGTCAGTTGGAGATACACCAAGATTGATCAGTCAGTTCGATTTTCCGGAGTGAGGTTTGCTGAGAGAAATCGAACAAGTGATCTAAGTTGCAGCGAGGGGTAGTGAGTACATAGCAGAGGGGCAAAAATAGTGCTAGAGGGCCAGTGCAGTGATTAAGGAGGCTATGCAGAGGCAACAGGAGCTACATAGAGGTAGCCAGAGGCTGCATAGAGGTTGAGGGGTCTGCGTGGGTGACGCAGAAGGCAAGAGAGTTGACGCAGAGAGGTAGAAAGCTGACGCAAAGGGTTTAGGAGTGATGCTGGGACTAGCAGGGCTGACGTAGAGCCTTTTAGAAGCGGTGGAAGGATTTTTGTGGGGCAGACTTGCTGAATATTTGTCTCTGAGAAGAGGTATTACTGCTGGGTAAAAATCTCTGTTGGGTGAGCCAGTTTGGCACCCTAGTTGTACTCAAGAACGCTGCTTAATAATAAAATTCTCAGAACTGCTGCACCGGTTTTCCCGCATTGGGTTTTTCTGGGGACGATTGTCCAAAAATAACGGTGTCCCTTGTGTGTTTGTCAATTATTTATATTGATGATCTGTATATGAGTTGAGACTGCATTTGTGTTTATTTTTAGTATTTATATGGTTAAATAACTTGTTAAGGAATAAACTAGTAGGTGATATAAACCAGATAATGCAGTAGGAATTTTTGACACGTCAGACTTAGAAGTTTCAACAATTACAATAACTATACTTTGCAAATCTCAGAGGATTTAGACAAGCATCTCTGTGTCTTTCGAATGGGTACCACAGAGATGAAGTCTTGACATATTTGTGATCAGGAGGATCTTGGTGATCCCACAATAGCATAGACAGTCTCAACATATTTGTGATGATCAGGATCTCGGTGATCCCATAGTAACACACTCTGTCTCGACATACATTCTAAATGCAATCATGATCTCGACATAGATGTAATCATGATCTCGGTATAGATACAGTCGTGATCTTGATGGAGACATAGTTACAAGGTCATGATCTCCATGAATCAAGAAGCAACAATGGTGCAACAATAATGATCTTAATGGTGTAGCAATGAAGATCTCGGTGTCAAGGCAACAATGAAGATCTCGGTGTCAAGAATGAATGATCTTAGTGTCAAGGCAGATCTCAGTATCCAGACAATGATGAAGATCTCAAAGAGGACTATCAAGAGAATTTGTGTCTTGATCTTGGAGTGGCTATTAGGTCAAGGGTCTTTGTCTTGGTATTCGTCAATTGGAATCTATATAAGAAGAATTTGTGCGGGTTTTCCTGTCAAAGAGTGAGAGGGTTTGGCCCTAGCATAAAGCCAACATCTTGTGTTCTTGTCTCTTTTGTTTGGTAACTATTTGATGAAGTAGGAAAACACACTTTAATAGTATCAAGTCAAAATTTTGCTAATAAGAAAAAGTAAAAAGTATCTCACAAATAGTTATGATCGTGGGAAGAATCTTAATAACCTAATTGCCCTAGATTCTTCATCATGGAATCAAAGCTAAGGTGCTGAAGTTAAAGGAAGGGCAGCAAAAAGAGACATTCAAGGATCAAGTTTCAAGAAGGGCATCAAAGCAAGTTGAAGGATATCAAAGAAAAAGGATTAAGGTCTACATTGAAGAAACAAACCCTCGATCAAACCCTAGTTGGAAGAAGCATTGTACAATAGTAAGAGCTTTTGTTTTCATAGTCATAATCAATAGGCCACCAAGACCCTCATCTAGTTGTCTACAAAGCAAGGTAACTCAAAGGACCGTAAAAACGAAGATCACATCATCTTGGAAAAAGTCGAAACCCTAGAAGCAATTTTGATCTACATTACAAAAGAAGGCTAAGCATATTGAAGGCAAGAAGGCATTGCCATCATCTTTATAAATCAAGCAAGGATCATCTCCTTACCCTAGAAGAAGATCATCCTAGGGAGCAAAAGGTCATCCTCATCAAAAGGAGCAACCTTTTCTATTCAAGAAAGGTTTTCTCATTTGAAAGAAGATCATCCAAGAGGAAGCTTTGATACATCTTCTTCAACCATCATCAAAGTGATCAAGTAGAAGACTTCATCTTCACTTGTCAAGTAAGTATCCTTCATTCTATAATCAAGTTTGGTTAAATGATTGTGTTTGTAAGGAGATATATAAATTGGTTGGGTCATCGAAATTCCTTGCATAAGAAAGGAGGATAGATATAAGTCCTCAAAAGAGTAGTCATTCATTTATATGGAAATGCCTCTGAAGATCAAGCATTGTTTGAATGCATGGAAAAGGATCAAGGGACTCATAGGATTCTTATGAAATCAGTCAAAGGTCCTCTCATCCCTATGTACTAGGAGAGGGGACATCAAAGAGATATATGAAATGCTAGAAGATATATTCTCTGAAAATGTGGGAAAGACATTCATATCACTTAGACTTGATCTACACAAAAGTTGAAGGTATCAAAGAATGAAGGGATATCTTCATAAGATCTTAATTGGAAGATCTAGGAGAGATGATAAGAAGATAATCATCAATGTGCTAACTAATAAGAAAGGTAACAAATGACAAGAAAGTTACCTCATTCAACAACTTGTGGACTCTATGTTAGATAGAAAAAGACAAGTTTAGGGCAAAAGTGTTGAAGGTTAAAGGACTCAAACATTTGCAGAAAGGAAAGAGGAAGTAACATATCTCTACTATGATTCGGATGGTATCCCTCACAAAAGGGTCTTATGATATGCTCCTAAATCCTTTGTTATAGATATGACCATGATAAATAATAAGATGCATCGTGCCATCATGGAAGCATTAGAAACAAGAGCTCGTAACATCACCATGGGAATCATGAAGGACAAAAGTAACAAAATCCATGGCAATCAAACATGAAGGATATAGCTCTTGGGAGCCTCATTAGACATTGAAGGAAAGGATGAAGTCATCCAGGACACGACTCATCATACATGAAGTCAAAAAGGAAACATCTGCCAGATGGGGATATGCAAGATCCTCAAGAATCTATGATGGAATCCTCATAAGAGGGTTCACTAATCTAGAGAGGAAGCAAGTGTTTCATTAGGAACTCCAACTTGTGGGATTCACGGGATGATGGTATGATGACATGCGAAATGGTGCAAATCAAGAGGTTGAAGGTCTTTTCAGCCAATGAAGCTGTTGGAAGAAGCTTAGATGACCTAAAGGTAAAATGAGGTATGTATGCATGTAACATGGATCACCACTTCTATCTTGAGAAGCATGATCAAGAGAAAAGGATCTCCTTTGAAAGGATGCAAGAAGGCATATGCCACACTAGATGAAATCAACATAATATCACCTCATATGAAGTATGAGGTGGTTGACTACAATTAAGGAACTCTGATTGAAAGCTCCTGGGAATGGAATGTGTAAGGAAGGAAGAGATCGTGAGATATGCAGCCATGATAAAGGTGATCAACATCCAAAAGAACAAGAAGATTTGACTAGGAAATCTCCCCGAAAGATATGAAGACTCTGATGGAAAAGATGGAGACCCTTGACAATGGATATCTTTGGGAAATGTGACAACATGTATGCAAGATGCTGATACCTACAGGAAGATATCATGATGAAGAACCATCTCGTACGATACTATTTGATTTAATTTTATTTTTGATTTCTTGAATAATATCTGGATGAGTTCATGCAGGGCTACTAGAACAAGGGTTGTAAGTACAACAAGCATTCATGTGGTGGATGGAAATTCCTGAAAGAAACATGATGAAGAAAAAGTAGTCATATGATGAAGGTTCCAAATATGTATTAAGAAGGCCACTTTCCATGAAGAAAAGAATGACATGACGAACTAGGAAGGAAAGTGATCGATGGTTGATGCCCTACAAGGAAGAAGCTCAATTGAATTTCATGACATCAAGGAAAGAAAGTGATCAAGTAGCGGAAGGACCCATAAGAAGAAGTTAGTGATGGATAAGGAGAGTCCCTAGTTGAAGAGGGAGCTCTGACAAGTCCCTAATTAAGAGGGAGCTTGGGCAAGTTCCTGGTTAGAAGGAACTTGGGTACAGTCCTTTACAGGAATGGGCATATCTTCCCTAGTTGAGAGGGGGAGATATACACAACATTCTTGTCTTCACTTGGGAAGAAATAATAGAGGATTGGGTAATCAGTTGACATTTGATGCTCTTTGAGGATGTGTAGGGCATCCAAGAAGAGTAGGCAAGAGGACCAATATTCTTTGAGGGTTGGGAACCCAAGATAAGAGTAGTCCTAGAAGGTCATACTCAGTGAACACCCGGTTGGGTATATACCTTGAGAGACAATGATGAAGGTGTCTATAGTCATTGGTCTCGCCAACATTGTGCTCTCATCTAATGAGAGATAGAGCTATCAGTCAAGGCCTTGCTTTGGAAACAATGTTGGTTTCTATGATGCTATATAGATGGAGTACGAATCCGATTCTTCTTATGAGAAATTCTTCAGATTGAGAATGACCAAGTACCATTATGAATACCTCCTTAGTTAAGAGGGAGTGTTGTAAAATGTAACTAGGTTCGGTCTTCATAATGGCACGATCTTTGTAAAAGATGAAATAAAAGGAATAAAATTATTTTTGTATGCCTTGCTATATGGGTTTCATGAGCAAGAGGTTTATTTGTTAGTGGCTCCCATTGAGAGCCTTAGGATCTATTATTAAGTCAAAGAGTCAATGTCATGTATGAAGAAGCTCTTCTTGAGCATGAGTCAATGTATATAAATATGTCTAAATAGCCCTCCAAAATAGAAGCACAAATCTCCTCTTGAAGTTGGCTTGCAAGATGAATTAAATAGATCATGCCGGCTTGCATCAATAGACACATCTCTTGACACTGCCATGTCGGCTTAATATGTGGGTCGAACTACTATAAATACCCATCTAGGGTCTTTGCAAAAGGGCAGTGCAAAACTCAGATTCATCTGATGTTTCTGAGGGCAGTTACAGGAAGGATTCAGATGTCACTTCGGAGGTCTGTCCACAGTACACAATCTCAAATACTTTTGCAACTTCGATGGGTAATTATAGTAGGTAATTACAGTAACTATACTTTGCAAATCTCAGAGGATTCAAAAAAGCATCTTTGTGTCTTTCGGATGGGGACCACAAAGATGAAGTCTCAACATATTTGTGATGAGGAGGATCTCAGTGATTACATAGTAGCACACACAATCTCGACATATTTGTGATGAATAGGATCTTGATGATCCCATAGTAACACACTCTGTCTCGGCATAAATTCTAAATGCAGTCATGATCTCAACATAGATGTAATCATGATCTCAGTATAGATACAATCATGATCTTGATGGAGACATAGTTACAAGGTCATGATCTCGATGAATCAAGGAGTAGCAATGGTGCAACAGTAATGATCTCAGTGGTGCAACAGTAATGATCTCAGTGGTGCAACAATGAAGATCTTAGTGTCAAGGCAACAATGAAGATCTCGGTGTCAAGAATGAAGGATCTCAGTGTCAAGAATGAAGGATCTCAGTGTCAACTTTCAAGGCAGATCTTAGTATCCATACAATGATGAAGATCTCAAAGAGGACTGTCAAGAGAGCGTGTGTCTTGATCTTGGAGTGGCTATTAGGTCAAGGATCTTGATCTTGGTATTCGTCAATTGGAATCTCTATAAGAAGAATTTGTGCGGGTTTTTCTTTCAAAGAGTGAGAGGTTTTGGCTCTGGCAGAAAGCCAACATCTCGTGTTCTTGTCTCTTTTGTTTGGTAACTATTTGATGAAGTAAGAAAACACACTAATAATATCAGATGAAAATTTTGCTAATAAGAAAAAGTAAAAAGTATCTCACAAATAGTTTTCATCATGAAGAAAATCTTATTAACCTAATTGCCCTAGATTCTTCAACATGCATAAGCGTCTTCCAAACTTTGTTCTCAGTGTTTTATAAAGAGTTTTGTCTTCTAAAGGCTACTAGGCCTCTATCCTTAATAGATGTCTGAGTGCAAGCTACACTTCAATCATTTTTGTTCACTATCCTTTAAGAGATGTGTGAGGAAGATATGTTGATTGGTTCTAGGGCAAGAGTGTTTGATTGTCTTACGTAGAGACTTGTTGTGCTCTGAATGGCTACAAGGCCTCTAGTTGTTAAATGTAGCCTACAAACAATCACAAGCTCTTCTTCCAACTGTTGTTTCAAACTTCCTTGTCTTTAAGGGCTATCGTCCTTTATCTTTATCTTCTACCATAAATTTATTCACCCCTTTGACTCTATTCACAACCTCCTTGTTGTTGTTTGCATCTTTAATAGTTTTGTGTCTCCAAGGGCTTCAAACAAACCTTTAATGGATAGTTGTGGAACCGAGCAAGTGGATGTGGCAGGGGCACATGAGGTACAAAATAAAAACCACAAGTAGGTGGATGGAATCTGTGGAGTCATGAGGAGTGTTAAAAACCAATTGTAAATGCCATCCTTCTAGTCACACAATAGGGATTTTCCTTCCCCATTTTAGGCATCAACACAACAAATTATTCTTCTCAAACTATGGCAAGTAGAAGGATGTGGCTTGTTCTTTGTGTTTTATAGTGTGAAAGAAAATAAAAGAAATAGTGGTGGACATGGATTGATAGTGGTGGGCAATTTGAGGAGGATGAAATTCAGTACCAAAATGTAGAGTATACCTTGAGCAAGGAGACAATCAAGGTGGGTTCAATTTTTAAATTTCATTTTTATTCAAGGATAGAATCTAATATGCGATCCTAGGAACGTGGAGCACCATAGGCCAGATAAGAGAGAGGGTTCGTTTGGGGTATTTTAGGGGTTTTTTTTTAAGGCTAACCAGGTTTGTAGGCAGGCATCCCAGTCATCCTGTCGGACTTGTTTTGGTTTGTGGTGGCGTAGCAAGACACTGACCGAGGTGATTTAGCAACTAGTTTGGTCTGGTTTGACCAAATGACCAAGTCAAATTGGCTGATGCAATTTGACTTAGCTGACTATGATAATAGTGTTTTAGATATAAAGTTTTGATACCATTAATTGTTTCACTGAGATACATATCAACTTTGCATTGTTTTATCTATTCATAGTTTATATTATCATGGTTTAATGCTATGAGGAAATATATAGCTTCTAGTTTTAGTGCTTGGTAATGAGCGTTACTTGTGTTGTTTTGCAGGCATTGGGGAGCGAACATTAGCTGAAATTAAAAAATGGGCATCTGCTAAAAAGATGACCCTCTCAGGAGCATTGCAGGTAGGGTCATTTTGAAACTTTGTGGACTTTCCCAAATTATTTTGATGGCTTCAATGTGATTTGGCTCTTTTGTTTTAAACTAAAGTTTTATCTTCTTTTGAATGGTGGGCATAATTTCCTGGTCAAGTATACTTGATGGCATGTGTGTGTGAATTTGTGAAAGCTCACAGAACAACACTTGTGGTCTAGTGAGGCAAACAAGTCCCTCTAAAATTTTGTTAGAAAAGTAAAAGATTTGTCTACATGTCCAGGCATATTAATAGAAAGGTCATTCAACTGATATTGATATGTCCATTGATGTATTAGGTTTAAGCAGGGACTTTGCGACCTCTTGTTCTATTTAGAGTCCCTTAGACTACTAGGTCTGACAATATGATTTCAAGCTTGTGGGATTTCTGAGGCAAGTGGAGATGTTGATAGTTTGGTTGGATTTGCAAAGTGCAGATCATACTCTAATGCTCTGCGGATTAAACTGTTGGCAATCATGATGCATAGAGACTTGTACTAGTATTGAAGGCCTTTTTCAGCAGGTTGTACATGGATGATGTGGCTTTTGGAGACCTAATTTCATATTTTGATTCGAATTCTCAATTGAGGATCATCTTTTAAGGCATCACTACAGATTTTGATGCATGGTGGCACATATGGCAGATTTATGCCTTTGGGAGCTCTTACTGGCATATTTGCATGCATATTTGTTTATTGTGTATTTTAATGTAAAATAGAAATTTCACCTCTTAACTAGAGGTTTTCTTGAATCTTAAGCCTTTGAATTTTGATCCTTAGGGCTGTTGTGGAACATAAACAAAACAATAACGACAATGGACAATATTTCATCTCTTAACAACACCAATCAAGTAGGCAATTCAAGAGATAAAATACCAAAGTGTGCCAATAAGTTTCAGCTACCAGGGCACTCTTATTATGTATATAACAGCTCTGAGAATCACTTGCAATAGCCGTAAATACAACAGAAATCTCCCCTATTTTCCTCAATATAAATGTTAAATCACTCAGCAATTGCATCCTTAGCTTATGCCAAATTAATATGTATAAGTGATGGAAATTACAAAACCATGAAGAAAGATATGGATGACAGTCAATTCTACAATTACACAAGTATTGGATAGTTGGAAAGTTCATTAATATGCACAAATATAAAGTTCATGTAGACATCATAGCCTTATCCTAAGGCTAGTCCAATCTTCTGTGTCTCTAAAACCCTAGCTAAGGAAAACAATGGAAAACTTAGCTCACAACTATGAGCTCCAACATGTTAGCATCACACTAGGATGTCCTCCAAGGCAAAATATTTGCTTTTCTTCGTTACTTCAACAAGTACAGCTTAGGGGTTTCATAAAAAATCCCCAATATGTAAGTCTCCAAGGGATGAAACCGTAGCCCTAGTATTGAAGTTGCTCCAAAAAGATCCAAGAAACCCTAGTGATTCCAGCACAGTATTCAGATGACAGTCCCGAGGTTATGAATGACTACCCATTTCCCTTTCTGCCGTGTTGCTGGAACCATTTTTCTGGGTTGTTCCCATCCTAACAAATAATGATGTTATTTTTAAATTTAGGTTGCTGGTAAGAGGGATAGCAGAGTAAATCAGCTTGTTTAGGTTTCTGGTTAGATCAGATTGCAAAATCTCCAGTAAACAACAAGGACAACAATCTATTTCACTGGAATTGACCACCCAATGAGTGCCCAAATGCACTTAGATCATAGACCTAGGGGTGGGAAGGTTGGAGGGTGAGAAATATGTCATATGAGACCAATTTCCAATCTAGGACTGCAGGAAATGTCAATTCCCAACAAGCTGAAAATTGTCATTTCTGCCAATAGGGATCAAGTTCCACTAGGCAAAGTGCCCAGAAATTTATAGATTTGGATTAAACTTTAAATATGGCTAAAAAATGTATATTTTAGACTCAAATAATAAATCAGCAAGGGAAAATCAATGCAGAGTCAAAGGGCAAAGTTCCAAGAAATGTACTTAGTTGTTGCGAGCTAGAAACCTTAATATTTGTTGCATATTTCTTGAGTCACAGCCAGCAAAATGTGCAGATCTGCACATAAATCATTTGATGCAAGAGGGTAAGAATATTCAATACTAAAGCATTGTATCAATCCTTGGTCAAAATTGAGCATTATTTTCAGTAACCCAAGGCTAATTTCTTGCTGTTAATGATATAACAAATATAAAAATCAGCAAGTAGAATCCTAACGAAAACAAAATATAAAGTTTTTAAGTTTTTAAAATATAGTGGTTGTTGCCAATTATACCATGTATCAAAATAAATGTACATCACTTGCTGGGTTGCGAAACACACACCTCCTTAGTTGATATTGCACTTTGTTAGAGAAGTGGGCTTAGTCCATATTGCTCACCAAAAGTGGATACCCTTTAGGAGAAATTGTTTCTCCTCATTTGACAGCCAGCCATCCAACATAATTATCAGTGTTACCCACCAAAAATGGTAATCCTATAGGAGAAAACTTTTCCCTTGTCTTGGACAGCCAGCCATCCAACAACCCTACACATTGCATAGTGATGATGATATGCTACATTCCTCTGACATTTGCACATGTCATACGCCTCTGTCCATCTGACATTCGCTTTGAATGAAGGCAGGCTACCACTCGGTAGGCACTTCAACCATTTTGAAATCAAGTGATTTTACTTAATATTTTGGGCATTTTGACATGGATAAATGGATGATCTGGATGATTGATTGATTTTGACTGTAAACTTGTTCTCTCACCTTACCAGGGGGGTAGTGTTTAGTCCTACCTCCACTAATGCCTTAGCGTTATAGGAGGGGCACTACTTGGGAAACCTGTATTGAAGTAGCGCGTCCATAACCATTCCATACTTAACATCTTTCATCATTCCCTTGATACCACATCCATCCTTTGGGTTGACTCTCATTGGTTCATTAGGATTTGGCACTCATATATCTGCATCCTTGAGTAGGGCTGAAATATTTTGCCCTGGAGTTTGATGCAACTACGGGAGAGATAAAAGCATAAGATGACTGCAACAAAAGCGAAAGAAAGGTTAAAATGCAAAAGATGGCTGAGACATAATTAGTGTGTGGGAAAAATCCTAACATGATCTCTACCCTCCTCATTAGCCATCACCTAGTTCTTGAGCACTAGATGCTCCATCTCACCATAAGGAAACCTTGCATATCCCAACCCCGATGAGTGAGAAACCAACTCATTTGAAAGGGGTAAATAAATGCTATATCATAAAAGACAAGCTTGGACCCTTGAGCTATGCTCGATATAAAAGCATAATCAAAAGGAAGTAAAAGGTGCACTAGAGGGGTGGAAAGATTAGGTTGAGGAAAAGGGTAATTCATGCCTCCATGATTGCTCCCTCCATTACATCTATACACTTAGGATGTGGCCTCCATCAACTAGTCCCCTTGCCATGGATCTTGGACATTATGTCATTCCCCTTCGTTGTCACTAAGACCTACTAATTGAAGGGTTGAGCTCGAAAATGTCATCGCCCCTTAGCGCTTGAAACATGTAATAGGGTTGATTATCTAGCCACCTCTAAAAAGTTAGGGAACACTTTTACGAGACTTGGTCTAGTTAGATATTTGAAGGTGATCCTAGTTTGAAGTATTAATATGCCCTTAACAGTTAAGTATGGACCACTATGATGCATCTATTGTTATTGTCTCTAATGAGTGGGTGGTTTCACTTGAGTTTGAGATGGTTTTTCCAGGTGCTTTTGCACATAGTAGCAAAGGCCTTGAGAGCACACCTGTTCAACTCCTACTCCACATGATGCCTATTACCCACCAAAATGGGTAACCCCATAGGATTTTTTTGTTTTTTTTGCTACATTAGGTAGCTAGTCGGATAGCTAGCCAACAACCCTTCATAGTCACTATTTGATGATGATATGCCATGAGCCTTCGCCATCTGCATCAACCACATACCTCTCACCATCCAACATTACCACTTGGATGAATGTGGGATGCTATTCAAAAGGTACTTTGATCATTTTGCAATTAGGTGCTTATACTTGTTTGTTTTGGGCATTTAGTATGGATAAGGGGGTGATCTGAAAGATTGACCGATTTTGACTACAAATTTGTTCTCTCACCTTACAAGGGTGGTTAATTTTTAGCCCTAGTCCAGTAGGAGCTCCCTTGAAGCCTTGGGTTATAGGTGGGGCACTACTTGGAAAACCTATATTGAGATGGTGTGTCCATTATCTCTTATACCATACTTGACACTTTCCATGCCACATTACGAGCCCCATATAGCACATCCATTCTTTAGGTCTAACTTGTCATTTGTTTATTGGGATTTGGCAGCCTCATGTCCACACTCCTTGAGTAGGGTTGGAAAACATTACCCTGGAGGTTGATGCAGCAAAAGGAATGGAAAAGCATATCATGGCCACGACAAAAGAAAAAGAAGAAAATCAAAACGCAAAAGATGGAAGTGACATAAGTTAGCACATGGGCAAAAGCCTAGCATGACCTCTGACCTCCTCATTTGGCCATCACTCGGTTCTTGAGCACATGATGCTCCATTACATCAAAAGGAACCCTTGCATGTCCTAACATTGATGAGCAATGAACTGTCCCATCTTAAGGGGTAATATGCAATGCTGCATGATAAAGAGAAAGCTCTAACCCTTGAGTTGTGTACCTTAATACAAAACATCATCAAGAAAAAGTAAAAGGCACACTAGATGGGTGGAAAAAGTGTTGAAATTCTATGGCAAGTGAAATAGAACAAAATTTTCTTATCTAATAACTATGCAAAGATTTTCAAGCAATTTTTCTTATGCCACAGATATCATTGAATAATTATACATAGAAAATCTAAATAGCAACGGAAACACTAAAGATTATAGAAAGACAACCATGCAAATTAGACACAATATTTTCACCTAGGAAACCCAAGCTTGGGAGAAAACTGAACAATTTTTTCTTGAGGAGAAATTGTCTTTCAGCAAGGTTTACACATAAATTTGTCTAGAAATCTATGCCAATAATACAAGTCAAATATCAACGAAACTTGGTCAAAATGTTGTTTGTACAACGCTGGTCAAACAATTAAGAAGTCAACTCTCTGGTCATATTTTGGCTTGGTCAAACTCAACCCTGGGGTTGAGATTTGCAATCAAACCACATGTGCGACCTGCGATCAATTCACACATGCAAATCTGTATGAACTGCTGTGAAATCGACATGTGCGGTTGCCGTCAAGGTTTGCGGTCAAACCTGCACGTGCGGTCTCCAAAACTCAGTCAAGCAGTACGATCGACTTGGTCAACAACTTTGTCAACTCGGTCAAACACGTCTTGGTCAAACTCGATCAAACGTGGCCTCCAAGATGATCACCAGCAAAATGATAAAGATGTTAAAGATCTCCAACAACAGATTTCTCCTTGGTCGAATTTCACTTCCATTAGAAAAGGTCAATGAGCTTGCTATGTTGATAGTTTACCTCTCACATGCTTGTCTATTTATATAGGGCTCTAATTTTGAGTGGAGACCCACCAAGGTGGCTCTTCATCACAAGAAACCCCTTCACTAATGGTGTTGGAATTTCCATGCACCCTACCTTTGGTCTATACCCTACTTAGGAACACAAACACATTAGACACACCCAAACGAAAACAACTTTCCATAGTGGAATTTAACAACAATGGGATCAATAACAGTATACAATAATTTATGGCCCAAACACGTCCCTTATTAGTCCTCCAATAAGAAAACCGTAGGGCTCGTGTACCAGATCATGGCCCTTTACAAACCCCCATTCAAAGCTAATAGACACAATCAATCCTTTGATCAATCCAACTAGGGCTGAGGCCTAGTCCATCAGGTTCTTGTCTGCCTAACAATTAAACACAATCAACTTTCCTTCGCCTACAAAAACACAACCGACAAGAACTTGACTCACATGCAATATTCTTTCAGCCCACAGTCCTCATGCCAGCTTGATGTCCTTGCTGCAATTTCCTTCCTTCGCTGGTACAAACTTCTTTTTCTCACTAGGTATGCTCCTCTAGACCCCGTGCCACCTTCTGCCAGTCTTAGTTTCCCACCTGGCAGCCCTAGGCACAATCTTTTCAGCCTCGACAACTCTCCTTCTAACCCCGGCATACTTCCTGACAGATTAAGGCCAAGCAAAGGCCCTCGACCCTGACTGTCACACCCCGACCTTATATAGCAGCCTCTGTTCAGACCATCTTGCCTTCGATTGCTCTTCTTGACTGTGGTCAAGTCCTTTAGACCTCCTTTAGTCCTTACCAGGCTACAACAGTCCTATAACTAGATCTCTTTCTGCTGTTCTAGAGCTTAGCTAGGCCTCCTGGTCCTCCTAGGCTGAGGACCCCTTCACAATGGATCTCGGCCCCCTTATTGAAACAATCCTTGAGGTCCTCGCTGCTATTCTGGGCTGTGGCTGGCTTGGCCCTTGGCCTCACAGCCCTTGGACAGATTTATTTTACCTGTGGTCTCTTTCCAGCTAAACCTTGGCCTATTGCAGACCTCCAAGAAGGTACTACTCCACCTCTTGTAAGCATAGAAAACCCTCAGACATTTGCTGATCCTTTAGACTTCCAAAACAGACCTTCCTTCTACACAAAACAACCCTCCAATTCAACCCTTCTTCAGTCATAGAACTTGGCCTTAGCTGTCCCTTGTTGCAGCCTCTCTTACCAAACTTGAGATGTCCTTAGTCCTCTTATATTGCTCCTGTGACTATCCTTCTAGGATGAGGCTCCTTCTAGGGCAGATCTCCTTACACAAGTGTAGTCCATCACACTTATGTCTAGCCTCTCGTTTGGCTCCATATTTATATCTCTAATGGGTGCTGCTAACCAGCAAAAGTGGGTGCCCCTAGGAAAACTTTGCTCCTATTCATCTTCTTCAGCCAACAGCCAGCAGCTCTTGAGATCCACCTCGTAGCCGATGTGATGTGCTCTTTTATCTCTGCTCCCTGCATCAGTTGTGTTGCCTCCCGAGTTGTACATGCAATGCGACAAGGCTCAGGGCAGGGGCTATCACTCTGATCCCTGCCCACTCTGTTTAAGCTATCTCTTAGGCAAACTAAGGGGGTAGTCCCTGAAGGAAGATGGAAAGGGGAGACTTGTTGAAGCAACAAGTTATAGGAGATGCAATTGCTTATCTTGGTAACTTGAAAGGATTAGAAGGCAAGTTGAATTATTAAGGGGCAATTTAGAATTTGAGATTAAGAGACTTATGAAATTAATATTCAGAGACCAGTGCCTTCAATACAATACCCAAATTAAGGTACTTTCTCAAATACAAATGACAAGCTACAATAAAACAATGCTGCAAGAAAAAGGTTATTACAGGATAGAAGATTGGAATATGAGCAATGATAATGACTTGCAATACAAGATGAAAGAGCAACTTCACTTAAAGAGATGTTAGTAAGATCATAAATGAAACACAAGTGACAAGTACAAGAATATAAAATGCAAGTGAAATTTGAGATGCTCACGAGATTGCACAAAGTGAGAAAGATGAGATGCACTTATGCTCCACAAGGGATATCAGACCAGCTATAAAATATTGCTTCCATAGCACAGGATTTCCAGTGGTGGACAATAGAGACAGCAGAATCGAATGCCTTATTTACAGCGCTTATTAGGAGTTCCTTACTTATATGATGTATCTATTAGAATCAAGTGAGATTTAAATAATACAAACACCAATAGCTAAGGACAGACAAGATTAGCTAACAGTGATAAATGAGAGAAGCAGTCAAAGATCTGAAAAACAAGAAGGAATTAGTCTATATCAAAAATATACATTGAATAGATCATTAGATACTTATACTACCAATCAACTCCTTAGGCTACCAAATGTCACAAACTTGCCACTGTCATCAAGCATTAGACTGCTGTAGCTTATTGTTAATAAATAGCAGTCCTCAAGATGCTGATATCAGCTGTCAAATTCAGATAGATAGAAACCAATGCACAATAGCAATTTACATACCAGGAATACTCATGCTATACCATAAGAATGCTGCTGCAATTTCAAATCAGACCACTGTTAATCAGGAATATCAGCCTTCAAGAAAGATGTTACAGTCAAGATCAACCACCATATTGCAAGGAACAACATCCAGTATACAATTTGATACCAAACACACTCAATGGATGCCACTTGCTATGATCATGTCAGTCACTGCAAAGAGAAATCAGATTTCTGTAGCTTATGATCAGTCATTCAACAACCCAGATCAGTCATAAGAGCGAAGATGACTATGAATGTTATTGTGATTTTTATGAATTAATTTTAGAGTGTTATTAGGGTCTTATTGGGTGTCAATCTTGATAGTAGGTTTTGCAATAGATTTACTTCAGTTCTGATTGGAGACAGTCCATGAATGAGGCTACAAATGAGAGCAAGAAGACCTAAAAGGTTTGTGGCCCAGCCTCAAGAGATGGTACGCTTGGATGAAGCCTCAAGAATCAATGTTTAAGCCACAAAAAGGTGACTAAAATCCTTCAAAATCCACTGTTATACCTGCAATCACAAAGGACTAACCCTAGTCTAGATACAAAGAGGTCAAACCCAAACCCTGAAATTTGAATGTGGCCAAGGGAGAAAGGAAGCCTCTAGGCTTGTGGCTAGGCCGAGAGGGCTAGAAACAAATCCCCAAGTCCCAAAACCAAAGGATAAAAATCCACCCACAGGCCTGCAACAAAAATTAGCTAATAAATTTCAATGGGTCAGACTTGTAATGCCAATTTCTCAATGGAGAATCACCACCAAACCTTGTCAAATTTCTGATTAGGCCTATGAATATAAACAATTAGTCCTGTTGTCACACAAATTGTCACGACAATGCTCAGATCAGGGGCTGTCACCCTGATCCCCGATCTCTCCGTTTAAGCTTGTCTCCCGCGGCTAAGGGGGGTAGACCCTATGGAATAATGAATGACCAACTGTGGACCAGTTGGGCTGGGAGACACGAAGGGAAACAAGCACTAAATTGATTTTATTAAGTTAATAGACCAGCTCCTTATAGAGTTAATGACTGAATGATTATTTATCAAATGCTTGCAGAGATACGAGCTCACTAACAATCAAATAACTCAAACAAAAGTTAACCTTTTGCCAGATGCGAGATAATCGATAAATGCTCAATGGTCAACAATATTCTAGCAATTAAAATTCGAAAAATTAAGTGCTTTAAATAACCACGTAATTTTAAATGCTAACCAGAGATCACATTCATGTAGCTAATCTTCAATTGAAAATTTAGGCATGTTTAACCACATAAAGAAATGAACAAAATTTTAGCCTCGACAGGAAAGATATATCGCAAAAATGAAGAAGCCTTGAGCCAAGACTGAATCTGGCAAAATATTTTACTTATTTATTTTTAATTTTAATTTTAATTATTAAAATCAAAATTTAAACAAAATTGGGACTATTGTGAAACAAAATGAAACAAAATCAGTCTTTTATTTTATATATTTTTTATGGCTCTAACTTTAAACAAAAATCAAAACTAAATTAAACAAACTAAAAGATTAAACCCCTAATTAAATGAAAGTGACATTCTAAAATAATAAAACTAATAAAGTTCTAAACTATATCCAAACACAAAATAAAGTTTAAGCCTAAACTAACAATGTCTTACCATACACATACATCTTACCAACGCTATCCTTGCGTATATGAAAAAAATTAAACCGATTTACCTTTTATGTTGCACGTTACGGGTGTGCCTATGCAGGTCAGTGGCGGAGAGGGCTTGGAGAGGCTGCGGGAGCTGCAAATAGATGCACAGGTCAGCGTGAGGGAGCTCACTGAGGATGGACGCAGAAGAGAGGATGACGGCCTTGAATGCTGAGAAAAAAAATCGATCAAGGAAGGAGTTTGCTGGACGGCGGGAGAAAAGCGTTGAAGATTGCTAATGTTGTAAAGAGCTGCGTGATGGCAGCAAAAAGAAGAGAAAACGCAGAGCAGAATAAAGACTGCGTGGTGGGAGAGAGGGAAAACGCAGGAAAAGGCCACAATTTTTTTATGAATGGATTCGTTTGCAGGTTTAGCGGGCATTTAAAAAAATGCAAGCGCAGGACTAGCAGCTGCAATGCTAGACGACAGGATCTGCTGCGTAGGAGTTAACACGCAGAGAAGAAGCTGCCTGGGAAATGTGAAGGATAGAGTTTTTATTATTTTTCTTGCCGTGCAGGTTGAGAGCAATGAAGAAATGAAACATAAAAAGTTTGTGGTAGCAGCATGGGATGGGCTGCGTGGTTTGGCAGCAATGGCTACGGATGGAGCAGTAGTAGAAGCTATGGAATGAAGATGCTGGCTTAAAGGGCTGTGCATACGTAGTGGAATGGCAGTAAGGAGAATAAAACACGCAGATGCTGAGGAAGCGTTGAGAACTGTGACTGTGTGAGAAAATTGAAATTATATGTAGCTGCGTGAATAAACACAGCTTGCCTTAGAACCTCTGAAAGCTTCTCAACCACTGAAATGAAACCGAGGAACTCAAAAAAAATTCCACAAAAAATTTCCGGATCTGAAGTTTGAAACCCTCGAATAGCAAAATGGAGACCTTGCAAAAACTAATTTCTAGGCCAGATCTTACCCTCCAGGGCTTAGATCTGGTTTCCCACAAGATTTCTTCTCAGACCTGCAACCTGTAATGAAAAAAAACACCTAGAGAATATATATATGCAAGGATTAAACCCAAAATTTAACTAAATAATTACAATTTTCACAGATCAATGACTCTAAACAGCTAGATTTATCAGTAATCCATAGAAATATTTTCAAAATATCAGATTTACTATGAGATACTTCAGAAATCTCTCATGCATTCATAAAACAAACTTAAATGATAAACCCAGGATTGAAAATGGCTGGGCTTTGCAAGAGAATGTTTGCGGGAGTTGGCTGGTATAGCCGAGAACTTCCCCAAACGCCCATTGATCTTCTCAATAGGGGTTTCCTGCACAACTCATTTCAACCATCAATAAAGAGGGAAAAAACAATACTAGATTCCAGATACAATGGAGATACCTGCCATTATTTCAGAAATCTTATTACCATTCAAACCCTAGTAAGTGAACAAGATACCTGTGTTCAACAATACTCTACATCAAGCTATTACTAATGGCTGAAAAATAAAATATATGCAGAAAATAAAACAGCTCATAGCACTTCATGAGAGTAACACCAGGAAGATTTCAACCCCAAAGTCTTTCTTTATTAGCACAAAAAAGTTTACAAGAGAGCTTTAGTCAGCACAAGACTCACAGATCGAATGATTTCAAATGACCCCTAGCACCCTATTTAAAGGAAAAATTCCCAACGGCTAGTTAAAGTGATCCATGTCAAAATGATCTCGACCGTTGATGAGGATCAAGATATCTCTTAATCTCATCCGTCGAATTTTTAATG
>APFE030264914.1:25557-81569 GCA_000404065.3 Pinus taeda | reverse complement strand
CGTTTCCAAAATTCGGGGAGGTCGCGTTTCGTATCGCTTCCTGTTTCGGAAACTCGTACCCATTTCCCTGTTTTGTGCAACTTAGTATCAAGGCAATCCACAACCGAAGTAGAATCAATTGTCCAGACTGGAGCCACATCCCCATCCTCATCCTCTGATGGGAGAGGGATTGGATCCGAGTCTACAAAATCCACAATAGATTGATACGCAATTTCCACTTCAGATATTGGATAAGCCATTCCACCTACTTGCCCCACTTCTAATGTGACAGTAGGAGGGGGTAATGGCCAAGGATCAGAAAAATAACGAGTTCTGAAGAACCATGTCGAGGAATGATCCTGGAAGATGAAATGGCATTGACATGAACAACAGGAGATGGAAGATCAAAATTTCCCATAAAAGAAGAATACATTCCAACTCCTAAATTCTTGATAGATTGCCTGGTATTCTTTACCAAGGGAATAGTCAAATCAATAGATGCATCTGGGTCGTTAGGAGAATAAGCTACCTGATGAAGCGTAACAATTTTCCCTTCACGAGGAGAGCATAGGATGCGAAATAAGGATGATACAATGGCATCCATTACATAAACCCAGTTGCGACCCAACAAAAGATTGTAATTGAGATTAGCATCAACTATCTCTACTTCCACATTAGCGACCTTGCCCCCAACACAAATAGGGAAGATAGGTAGAATCCCATTAGGCCTATGAGAATGGCCATCGAATGCAATTAAGAGAGTAGGAGAAGGAATGGCTTTAGGTGATCCAATAACCTTCCAACACAACAAAGACATGACAATGTAGAAGCTCCTTCATCAACTATACTTTGAAAGATGGTGTTCTTCCGATATGTAGGTTTAATCTAGAAATCCATGTGATGAGGGAGTCTAGTCCTAACATTTGACATATCAAATGTGACTACCATAGAATTCTTTGGGTCTATTTCTCCGATCGCAGTGAGCAAAGCACTCCTTTGTGTAGGATACGATTGGAGTACCTCTATTGTCGACATGGCACAGGGACTCTGAGCTAAATCTTCAACAATAGAGTAGTTCTGAGTAGCCCTCGCATTGGGATTATAGGTCGAATGTTTTCAGGAGCCTTTCGGCATCCAAGATATAGGCTTTAGTGTGGGCCTCTCAATATGTAGAGGTTTCAAGGTATTAGAAGCAATTTTAGCTTTAGAAGGTTCTGCCTCTCCATAATCATGAGCTCTTGTTGAAATATCAATGTGAGACTTAACCATATATACATTCGATGTAGATTCCCCGTCCTGGTTGCCCCCTACAGGGGTTCCAGCACTAGCATTAACGCTAGCAAATAATTGCTTTCCTTGGGGAAAAGGGTTGGTAAGCACAACCTGGGAACTAGAAGAACCTTGCTGAGCTAACAAGCATTGAGCGTCTTGAATTTTGGGGCAAATATGGGTAAGGTGGTCCCCACTGCATAACTTACATGGGAACTTAACCTCCTTCTTAGATTCCTTTTTTCCCTCACTAATGTCATCATTGGGTTTATTAGCATTTCCCTTCCCTTGCTTATCTTTTTTCTTCCCACGTCCCTTCTTCCCATCGGATTGTTGATTTCCTTTGGGATTTGAGGAATGGACAATGCTGATTGCTAAAGATTGAGAAGGAGCAGACACAGACGACATAGTTTGTGTTGCAGAAGCAGATTGTAAAGACAACTGCTGTAATTGATTCAGTAAACTAGTCGCATTGCTATCGATCGATCCTATAACTCCGTCGGCATGGGGACCCGCTTTTGGCTTAGCGAGGTCAATTTTCGACTTAGGAGCATCAGGCAAAATCTTATAAAGAACTCCCGACTGGGAGTAGATGAGTTCTAATTGCTACGCTTTGAAGATAACTTGTTCTTCAGTGAACACCCCCAAAAGTGACACATCCTTAGAAATCTCCAGTTACAATGATCTCAAAAACCATTCCAAAAGAAATTCATCAGGGATATAGGCCTTGATCATTCTCTTCCTTTAGTGCCACTCTTGAATGTGGTCAGAAATATGTGTATCCTTGTCTTGCTCAAATTAGCCAGAAGTTCAGTTTCAGTGTCGTAACGAACATGCAACTGAAAATGGTTTAGAAACATTGTGGCTAAATCACCAAACGTAGAAAATGTACCCCCCCTTAACTCGATGTACCATTTAGCTGCGTTTCTAGTTAAAGTGCGTTGGAATAGTCTCAACCTAATTGAATCATCAATCAGGGAGTTAGAGCACCATAAATGGAAAGCGTTTATATGGTTGGTCGGATCCTCACTGGACTTCCCTTCAAATTTGGGGATATCGGATGGAAGTTTAGTAGGGACCAGAGGCCAAGCCGGGTTATAACAGATCAAATCATTCGTTAATTTCGAAAGATTTGGAAAATTAAGCGTTGCCAAGAATGGTAAGCATTGAGGAACAAAAGAATTCGAATTCCAAGTGGAATTTCTAACATTCGAAAAAGAGTATCTTGGATTTGGAGTGGCACTAGGCTGCCACAGATTACTTGTAGAAACACCTGAACCATAAGGAAAACCATGTAGTGGAGGAGTATACAAAGGGTATCCAACCCCTACTACAGGGTTACTTGTCATAGGAAAACTTCCTCCTAATGGAACATTATATAAAGGGGAAAGCCCCTGATAAGGATTCCATGCACTAGCTAAAAGAGGAAAAACTTTAGAAGCACCAGCAGTAGAGAAGGGCATACTCCGCTGTTGACCAATTAAATGGGAAAATTTCCCTGACTCAAAACCACTCACAGAAGGATGTGCCAAGCCCTGTTTCCCTTGAAAAGGACTAATGTTTTGAGCATAACAAGAGAAAGGCATTGATCCTAAGTTCAACGATGGATTGGAAGGAGGAACATGTCCACTTCCAAATTGAAAACCTTGTAAAGGCACTAAACCAATAGCCATCGAAGCTATAGATGTAGAAGCAGCAGAGGGTAAAGTCGAAGACACAAAGTGAATCCCACTAGATGGCATTAGGAAAGGATAGCTCCCGTGAAAGGAGCTGAAGGCACTCAGAATTAGGATGGAGGTAGAGCCAACAACTACCGTACTAGGTGTAATAGTAGATATAGGAATAGTACCTTCTCCTACAACTGAAGAAGGAGTATGTAAACCAGTAGTATCTGTAGAGCCACTAAGATTGGCCATTGAGAAGAAATAAGGGAGAGCGAATAGCCGGCCTATGAGTCAGAGTACCCACATATGAAACTGTGAAATTTCCTATACTCAAGGAACTCCTACTGCAACAAAACTGAATTTTCTTCTCCTACTTGATTTTAATATACGTTATGAAGTTATTTTCTGAAAAATACTGAAGTAAATTACTTCTGCAGCCTACACCAATTTAATTTGATTGCATGAAACAAGAAACTGAGCAAAGAACAAGATATATAGGACATCATTATTTTTGGACAAAATTGTCCTCGAAAAAACCCAATGCGAGAAAACCGGTGTAGTAGCTCTGAGGGTTTTATATTATTAAGCAGTAGTTCTGAATACAATTCTGGATGCCCTCCCGACAGTCCAGTTACAGAGAAAAAGATACTGGCAGAAAACTGAGTGAGATTACCTCACTTCACCTGACAGTTTCTGGCTGATCCGGCAAGAAAATTGGCTAACCTCAACTATCTTTGCGTTGGCCTTGCGTAGGCCCTGCATCAGCCTCAAAAGCGCTGTGTTAGCCCTACGCTGTCTCTTTTGCCTCTTGGAGCTTCTGCATCAACCTCTATGGGCTATTTTCGCAGCTCCCTGACAGTGTCAGATTTTTGCGTGAAGGCAACTTCCCTTTTGCGTTGGCCCTTTTGGCTCTGTGTTAAGCCTGCGTGGGCCCAAACTAGCCCAACATCAGTCCCTCTAGGTGTTGTGTTGCCTCCACTGGTGGCTCTCCGCCTCTCTGCCCAATATTCTCGAACTATCCCTGCCCCTTTGCTGTAGAATGATCACTTAGTTCGAATTTCTCAGGCTTCAAGCCCCAAAAATTTCGAACTCGAGATCAATTCGTTCTATCAGTGTGTATCTGAATGAACCCCAAGCCTCCTTCTTATACTTTTCTCGTTGAGACTTCAATGCTCGAGTTTAAGTCTCTAATCAACGACTAAGATTAAAAACTTTATTTCATCCGCTTTCTAGAACATTTCCACCCATATTTTGATTAATACTCATTAATATTTTAATTTTTCGAAGTTTAGATTTAGGAACTCCATTAAAAATATTAATTATTTTAATAAAATACAATCCGGGTGGAATTTCACCAAACAGTTTCTGGGTTCTTTAGAGCTCATGTGCCTTAGCCTCTCTGCCAATTTTCATGGCTAGAGCACATCCGATGCTACCAAAAACTAATAGAAACAATGTATGGAAGATGAGAAGGAAGAGGTTTCGTAGGAGTCTTAGGGGGCTTTGAAACATCTTCATTTTCTACTTCATCTTCCAATTGGAAGAGTACTCTAGCAAGCACCAGAGCGTTACCGTTCGGATTAGGGACTAGACTAGGTTCACCCTGTGAAATGAGAGCCCTCGGAGAAGGATCTGTCTGTGTTTCGTAGGCTAACACCGGTTCAAAAGCTCCAACAGAATTACTCCTACGCCTTCTAGGTGAAGGCTCGACACTCGTAGGTGAAAGCCTGTGAAGCCTACTAGAACGTTGAACGGTTGGTTAGCCACTTTTATATATTAAGAGAATTTAAAGACTCAAAATACCTATGACTAGCTAGGAGCACAAATCACTCACTAAAAAGATGCTAAATATACAACCAAGCATACAGCTTCCAGGTATTCTGCTCTGGGTGATTAGGACCGGACACCAAAATACAAGAAAGTGAAGATAAGGATCTCCTGAAGGTAGTTTGGGATGATGAGGGCCCAAGCCTAGCAATGAAGGTATCAAAAGCAGTTACGTTGAACTCCAGACAATAGCCTTTGCCGGTGCGAGTACCCAAGCTTTGCAAGGGCATCCTCCATAAGTACTATGAAAGTGATGCAATGTTTGCCTCGAGTACCAGGGGCATTCCCCCCTCACAGTCACGTGTGTGGTGCCTAGGAAAAGTAACTAAGGTCACTAGTTTGTGATCAGAAGCTAGGCAGAATAGTCGTGGGCGCGTGATCTAAGAAGTAGGAGGGGGTGTCTCTCTTTCCTTATCTTCACACATCATCGTGCCTAGCTCATATGTTAGAAGAGCTTTCTTGGACAACTTAACTGTTGAAATTTCTAAGTATTACTCGTTAGAAATTTTATCTGTATTCTCTGCTTTATTTCTCCTACTTGTTAATTATGAACAAGTTATTTAAACATATAAATATCGAAATAAACACGATATAGCCTCAACCATCTACAGATCAACAACTGAAAGAAATAGCAAACACACAAGTGACACCATTATTTTTAGACAACTCGTCCCCGGAAAAACCTAACTTGGGAAAACCGGTGCAACAATTTTGAGGGTTATTTTATTATTTAGTCTATCCTTGAGTACAATTGGGTGCCAAACTGGCTCCCCGATAGAGAAAATAATCCAGCAGTAGTACCTCTCTATTTGGAAGCAGATATTTAGAAAATCTGCCCCATGAAACCCTCTCCAGCAACCTCTAATGCTCAGCATTAGCCCACTTGGCCTCAACGTCAGCCTGGAACCTTCTGTGTCAATCCTTTGAGGCACTACGCAGCTTGTACAACCCTCTGCGTCACTCCTGCAGCCTTTGCGTGGATGATGCAGGTACTTCTGGCCTCTGCGCTGCCTTTGCTGGGCTCTGCGCATTCCCTCTGGCTCAACATCTGCCTCTCTCTGCTTTTGTGCTGGTCACTCGGCACTATCTCTACCTCTCTGTTTCGTACTCATTGCCCCTTGTTGCAACTGATCACTGATTCGATTTTTCTAGCAACCTCCACTCTAGAAAATCGAATGACTGATCACTCTTGTATATTCTCCAATTGACCCTCAAGCCTCCTCTTATGCTTTTCTTGTTGGTACTTCAACGACTGAGATTACATCTCTAATCAATGGCTAAGATAGATTTTGCTTGATCCATGTCATTTAGAACCTTCTAACCCAGTTTTATATTAATACCCATTAATATTTTATTTTTCCTAAGTTTAGACTTAGGAACTCCATTAAAAATGTTAATTATTTTAATATGTCCTTAATTGGGTAGAATCTACCCAAACCATTTATGGGTCTTGGAGATCTCATGTGCTTTGGCCTCTCTACCAATTTTCATGGCTAGAGCATATCCGATCCTACCCCAAAGCAACACTCCCTTTTAGTGAGGAATGTGCTCTAGTAATACTCCACACTGAGCATCACCCTGATTATACAGCACTGGTACCTGTGTTGATGCTAGGCCTCCCAGCCCAACATCCTATGCACTGCTGCCCATGGCCCTGCCACTACCACTGTTGCATCCGTACAACAACTCCCTCTGCATTTTTGTTGCTGCTGGTCCTTTCTCCCAACATTGTGTTGACCACTACATGTCAACGACCCATAGTAGTACACTTATTTTTTTTCGCAAAAGGGATTGTGCCTGATCGATGTGTCCGTGCCGTCTAGCTTCATCATGAACCTGATTGTCATGTTATAATGTAACCCATTTTGCATGTATATGGAGTAAATAATCTTAGTAGATTTGTGTCATATATGTAATTGCCTAGGTAAACCTATTTTTCTGGTGACGATTTACATTCCGGGAGGTTTTCTGTCTCACCGATTCATTTTCGGATGGTCGGCAAAGTTTTCCTTCAGCCTTACTCCAAAGCCGGAATGAATTTTGTCACTGGGATCTTAGGCGAGTCGTACTATTATAGATCGAGTCTATGTAAAAGTGTTTTGGGAATAATCCTAACTATTTGGTTAGGTTATTTTATTACAAATTACTTAGTCTGATGGATTATATTTGTGTCGCAGAAATGGGTAGTATGTGAGGGTCTATTTTAGATGGGTTTTCCCCCTTGTGATGTAAAAGATATGAAAATAATGATGTAAAATGTTTTGAGGGTTGGAAAAATAATTTATTCTCTCATAGGTTAATTATTAAAATTTTTTGGCCAAAAATTAATTAAAATTCTAAGCTAGAAATTTAATTAATTATAGGTCCTAGGTAAATTTAAAATTTCCAAAGGCAAAATTCGTGGGTCCTTTAAATTCAATTTTTAAAAGGTCCCAGGACTAAGGTAAATTAATTATTCTGCTAAATTTTAAGCCTTTGGTCCCTGGGGTTTAAGTCAAAGTCAAATTTTTGAGGAAATTAACTCAAAATTTTTATTTTTGAGTTAATTAAAATGCATTTAATTGAAAAATTCGAATTTCCTCAAAAATTTAATATGTCGATGGATGAGATGAAAATAAATTTTTAATTCTTATTGACGGTCGAGATTGTTTTGACAAGGATCACTCGAACTAGCCGTTGGAAGATTTACCTTTAAATAGGAGGTCAGTTGTCAGTTGAGATCATCCGATCTTTGAGTCGTGTGCTAAGTGAAAGCTCTCTTGTAAACTTTTTATGAGCAATAAAGAAAGATTTTGGGGTTAATTTCTGTTGGTGTTGCTCTTCGTGGAAATTTTGTAAGATGTGTCATTTTTATGCATAGATTTCTTTTTAGCCATTGATGATAGCTTTTTGAAGAGTGATTTGAGTACATTTATCTTGCTTAGTCGCTGGGGTTTGAATGGTAATTTAAGTTTTGAATATAATAGCAAGTATCTCTATTAGATCTGAATTTTATTATTGTTTTCTCGCCCTATGTTGATGGTTGAATTGAGTTGTGCAGGAAATTCTTGATTTTTTAGATCATCGGATGTTCGAGGAAGTTTTCAGTTGGACCAACTAACTCATGATTCGTATTTTTTGAAGAGCCAAGCTTGATTTGATTTGGAGCTTATCATAAGATTTTTATTGGTGATGCATGAAGGGTTTTGGGCGAAGCACCTCCGTTTAAATTAAAAATTTCAAAATTTTTCTGTGCCAAAATTGATAAATCTGGCTTCTAAGAGCCCTAGATTATCAAATTTCGGAGCGGAGTTGGACTCACTCGCTAGATTTGGTAGATCTGCTGTTCCTGTGCATAGATTTGTAAATTTTTTAATTTTTCTGACTAGGGTTTCATTTATTTTTGTATATCCGAGTTCTAGGTGTTTGTGTTTTCAGTAACAGGTTGCAAATCTGAAGGTTAAGTTTGATTTTGAAGCCAAATCTAGGCCTTGGAGGGTAAAATTTGGCCTCAAAACTAGCTTTTGCAGGGGCATTATTTTTGCGGTCCAAGGGTTTCTTAATTTTTTTTGAATCTGGAAAATTTTTAATTTTTTTTAAAGGGTTTGATTGGTGAATCTTAAGCAGAAGTACAACGTCTTAATGAAAGATTTATGGAGATTATTTTTGGGTTATTTGGCTACCAATTTCTCTTGTCTGCTACCTGGGTTTGTTTTTGTGCTCTAAAAAATTTCGAAATTTTTGGCAAGGTTTGTCTGTCGTTGCTCCAGCTCCCCTCAGCTCCATTTAAGCTTCGAAACCCTTTCCATCATTGCCTAATCTATTGCGTTTTTTCCCATCCACGCTACCTTTCAACCTGCATATAACAATCCATTCGCTGCTTCGATCCCTCCTAGCCTGCGTAGCTCCTCATTCGCTGCTCGCTGTCCATACCCTCAACCTGCAAACACATACAACAAACACCTATACCCTTGACCTCCACGCCAACCCTTACTCCCATATCTTTCTGTTCACTATTCCTTCATCCAGATCTGTGCTGCCAAATCCCTTGCGAGCTCCCTCAGCTGCGTCCTTGTCCATCCATGCTAGCTCTCCCTCATCCGACCTGCGTCCTTTGCGATCCCACTTCCTTCCGTGCAGCTGTAACAACTCAACCTTCGCTGCACATTTTCTTCCCCATCCCTCCGCTGTCTCACCTATAAATACAAAAAAACAAAAACATTCATTCAATTTTCTTTTTATTCTTGTTATGCATGCGGTTTCGTTTTGGTTAGGTTGGGTTTCTTTTCTTTTTAGTTTAGATTTCATTTTACTTTATTTCATTTTTTTTTTTTTTAAACTTTGGATAGTCTCTTTGACATTTCATTTAAAAAATAAAAAAATAAAAAAACATAAAAAAGTGTTCTCGATTTGTTTTTTTCCTTAATTTTTTATTTTGTTTCATTTTGATTCCATTTTTCATTATTTTATTTTGACTTTGATTTTTTTTTTTTTATTTAATTCAAAATTAAAAAACTTTCAAAAAAAATATAAATATCTAAACCCTAAAAAAAGAACCTAAAAAATTAATAAGAAAGGGAAGGCACTTCATTTTTATTTTCATGTGATTTTGGGACTTTCTAAAAAGCTTAATCAAAGGTGATTTTTCACATTAGAATATTTTCTTTTATTTTTATTTTTTATTTATTTTATATTTTTATGTGGCTTCTCGCCCATAAAAGAAAAATAAAAAAACCTGGGTGCTAGAAATGGCTCACCCAACAGAGAATGCCCTCGGTAGTAGTACCTCTCAATCAGAGACAGATATTTCGGCTAAATCACTGGATGAACAATCCCACAACAACAATGTAGCTTCTGTTGCTTTGCGTCACTCTGATAGGTACTACATCACCCTAACCGGCTCTTCAACTCCCAGTCTGTCCCACGAAATCCTCCAGTGCTATGTCTAGGCCCTGCGACAGCCTCTCTGGCCTCTACGTCAGCTTCTGGAGCCTCTGTGTCAACCTCTAGACCCTCTGCGTCTCACACGTTGGCCTGTCTAGCTCTGCACAACTCCTGGTTGTCTTTGTGTGGCCTCTAGTTGGCTTTGCATCAACCTCTCCCGGCTCTGTGTTGATCCTCCTCGTACTAACTCTGCCTCTCTACTATGTATTCACTGCACCTCAGCTACAACTCAGATCACTCACTTGATTTCCTCAACAAACCCTACCCTAGAAAATCGAATTCTTGATCTCTCTTGGTGTGTTCTCCAATCGACCCTCAAGCCTCCTCTTATACTTTTCTCATTGGTCCATCAACGACCGAGATTAAATCTCTAATCAACAACTAAGATTAGATTTGGCTTGATCCATGACTTTTGGACCCTTCTAACCCAATTTTTTATTAATACCCATTAATTTTCTTATTTTTCCTAAGTTTAGACTTAGGAACTCCATTAAAAATATTGATTATTTTAATATCTCCCAAACCGGTTAGAATCTGCCTAAACCATTTTTGGGTCTTGGAGATCTCATGTGTTTTAGTCTCTCCACCAATTTTCATGGCTAGAGCACATCCGATGCTACCCGAAATCAACACTCCCTCTTAGTGAGGACTGTGCTCCAGTGATACTCCTCACTGAGTATCACCCTGATCATCCAACATCGGTCCCTGTGCTGATGCTAAGCCTCCCCACACAACATCTTCTACATCGCTGCATCATGTATTGTTTCCCATGACCCTGGCACTGCCATTGTTACATCCGTACGACAGCTCCTTTTTCATCTGCGCTACTGCTGGTCCATATACCTAGCACTGCATCCCCTTCTCCTCACGCTACATTGTGCTGCCCATAGCACTGCTGCACTGCAACCCAATTACTGAGAAGGAAGTAACTGATCCACCTAACTCTGACATCCCTGTCAGGCTAGAGACTCTCCCGATGCTAAAGCTCCCTTTGCTGCTAACAAGTGCTCCCTCTACTGACCTTTGCGCCGCTGCAACAGCTCCATGCATCTCGTATTGTTGCACACGCCTCCTTGCCATCTTGCACTGGTGCAACACTCTCGTGCTTCTCGCATTGTTGCAGCCTGCTGTCTCGAGACTCCTGCACTTTAGCACTCATTGTCGCTTCATCTGCATCCGTCTCTACCAATATCTGCCAGGCCTGCTACTCCTCTTCGGGGCTCCCGTAGCAAGGAATAATATGAGAGGTTGGGTACCTCAAGGATCCTGCCCGTCATCGCCTGTAGTCCATCAGACTATAGCTCGATGTCACCCCACTTCCTCTCAAGTGGCGCATGAGCACTCATGGCATAATCGTCATCCTCCTCGACTTCTTTTTCTGCCCTCGCTGGCGCTGCCTTTGTCTCAAAAGCCTCTCCCTTGCTATTCTTCCTAGGACACTGGGCCGCAAAATTACCCAGTTCCCCACAATGGAAGCACTTGACCTTAGAGAGGTCCTTCTTTCTCTTCTCCTGCTTTCCTGTAGATGCGTAGTCGCATCTTCTTCTTCCTCCTTCTTGATTCTGACCCCTTTACGCTACTCCCCGCCTTGGTCACCCATCTGATCTCTTCTTGATGAAGAGCGGCCCACAAATCCTCCCAATCTGGAAGGCTCGACCTGCCCAATTTGCTTTGGACAAATACCTCCCAATCCTTGAGACTGTGTTCAATGCAGTCCTCACCATCAGTTCCTGATCCGGCGTGGCCCCTATGGAAGTTAGCTGGTCACGGATCTCCTTCAATCCACCGAGGAAGACATCCATCTACTCTCCCTTTTGCATTTGGTATGATTGCAGTTGATTTTCAAGTAACATCTTCCTCTGCATGGAGGTATGCTGGTACAATTTCTTCAGGGCATCCCACATCTCATTTGCCATGTCCTTCTTGACAATATGCGACACCACATGATCCTTGACCCCATCAAAGATGATGCACTTCGCCCTGGCCATTGCCTCCTCGTACTTCTCATTTTCAGCTGGGTCAACTGGGATCGCTATTGATTTCAAGGCGAAGTTTTTGATGCGATATCTGTCTAGAATGGATAAGATCCCGGCCTTCGAGACCACGAAGCTAGATGCTCCATCCAACCTATCCTAATCTCTCAGTCCATTCATGGCGATTATGCTGCTCTTCTTCCGACTCCTCCGAGTCTCTCTACTTCCCTCCTAGAAGTCGTCGGTTCAACTTCTCTGAGTCTCGATTCCGCTTCTTGGTCTTGCCATGTTAGATACTGTTCTTACCACAGTACCCCACTAGCTTCGCTTCACCCTCCTATACCCCAGCAACTTGAAGGACTGAGCCTCTAGTCTTTGCGTAATCCGGACACTAGCAAAATTTGCACCTCCTGGCCACAACGTCTATCCTTCTTGATTGAGATATATGACTGGGCATTATGTAAGTTAGGTTTGCTCCTCTTTGCTTCTGTGCTGATCCTCCTCCTGGCTTGAACTGATGATGCAGGCCCTTTGCGTCAACCCTTCCTTACTGCTTTCTGCTAGGAACAACTTCTGTCACTCGCGACAGCTGTTTCTGCTACTACTACTTTGCTTGGCTGATGCCTTCAGTTATCTGTGATCTACAACCACGCTCTGATACCATGTTGGAATTTCTAAGTTTAACATGTTAGAAATTATTCCTGTACTATCTGATTTATTTCTTCCTACTTGTTCAATTACTTAACAAGTTATTTACCATGTAAATACTGAAAAATAAATACAAGTACAGTATCACCACATATAGATCATCAACTAAAAGTAAACAAGCACACAAGTGACATCGTTGTTTTTGGACTAATGTCCCCGGAAAAACCCAATGCGGGAAAACTGGTGCAACTGTTTAAAGGGTTTTATTATTATGCAGTTTCAGAATATAACTTGGGTGCCAGAAATGGCTCACCCAATAGAGAATTCCCTTGGCAATAGTACCTCTCAGTTGGAGACAGATATTCTGGCTAAATCATTGGATGAATGATCCCATAGCAACAATGCAGCTTCTACTGCTCTGCATCACTCTAATGGGGATAGCATCACCCTATCTGGCTCTCCAACTCCCAGTTTGTCACATGAAATCCTCCAGCATTGCCTCTAGGCCCTACGTCAGCCTCTCTGGCCTCTGCGTCAGCTTTTGGAGCCTCTGCGTCAGCCCCTGGACCCTCTGCGTCTCACACGTTGGCCTCTCTGCCTCTGCGCAGCTCCTGGGTATCTCTGCGTGGCCTCTAGCTAGATCTGCGTCAACATCTCTCGACTCTGCGCTAATCCTCCTAATACTAACTCTGCTTCTTTGCTATGTATTCACTGCCCCTCAGCTGCAACTCAGATCACTCACTTGATTTCCTCAACAAACCTTGCCCCAGAAAATCGAGTTCTTGATCTCTCTTGGTGTGTTCTCCATCTGACCCTCAAGCCTCCTCTTATATTTTTCTCGTTGGTCCATCAACGACTAAGATTAAATCTCTAATCAACGGCTAAGATTAGATTTGGCTTGATCCATGACTTTTGGACCCTTCTAACCCAGTTTTATATTAATACCCATTAATATTTTATTTTTCCTAAGTTTAGACTTAGGAATTCCATTAAAATTTTTAAATATTTTAATATCTCCCAAACCGGTTAGAATCTGCCCAAACTATTTCTGGGTCTTGGAGATCTCATGTGCTTTAGCCTCTCCGACAATTTTCATGGCTAGAGCACATCTGATGCTACCCCAAATCAACAAAAAGCGTGCCAAAGATATGAATTACTAAATGTGGGCTTGGAAACATACCCAGAGGTCCTACATTTGACGATGTTCGTGTAGGATCCAAACCCTTGTAGAAATTCTGCAAATTCTCTACCAATCTCGCCTTGAGACCTAGAAAATCTGATTGTAGATTAACCCGATAATGCAATATAACCAAAGCAAATACTATAATCTACTTTTACTATCAATTTGCGGAAGCTTAAAGATTGAGCAAGATCGAGCTGAACACATATAACCAGAAGAAGAATCAATGCACAATACACATGAAAATACTTTGGGGAAAGCCTCAGTTAAAAACTCCACTATCTGTATTATCATACAAGGTGGAAATACATAGGAATTATACAAAGCCTTAGCTCTCACAGCTAGCCAGCTCTCGGTGCAATCCTCACAGATGATCACATGCAATCATGGCTTCTCACAAGCCTTCCTCTCTACTCTCCAAGCTCCTATTTCCTTGCGCTGTTCCTAGTGGATGATTCTCCCCCACCCAGTGGAACATTGCTCTCACGCACTGCTCTAACACACTGTCAGAACTGCGCAATCCTCAAGGAACCTTATTCCTTCTGCATGTATGAATTTCCTTTATAAGAGAAAACAAACAATTGATAGTACACTGTCCTTGACATTTAGCTCAACTGGGTCTTTCTCAGAATAAACATGCATGAGTTTCTGATGAGGGAATCTTTAGCTATCTGGAGTACACTGGTTGAGTGCATGCATGCATCAACTGACTGATAACTCACCATTAGTTCCTGAAACAGTTTGGAACTCATTTAACTGGACTTAACTCAGTAAATTGAGCTAACTAATTACAACTCAAATATAACTCAATCTTATCTCCTTAATTAAGGGATAATCACCTTAATTTAAGGGATCACTGTTGCATGACTGCAGAAACACTTCTAACTTGAATTTCTCCAACTAATTAAGTCAAAATAACTTAATTGATTATTTTCAAGTAGCTGGTGAGACTAAATTCGATTTTAATTCAAGGACAAATTAAAATTGGAATTTCTGGATTCTATTTTTATCATTTCTTGTTGCTATTTTCAACAACCCTCTGGTTCCTCTAGAACGAGCAGGCCTACAAGTCAATTTACAGATGCATATACATGATAGATAATTCAATGTGCATGCATAAAAGATATGTTAAAGCATCATATATAAGCATACAAATTACTATTCATGAGACAATAACATATCAGGAACAGACATGAGCTTCTTTATTGATTAACAACAATAGGTATAGGAAAGGTACAACCTGATCCAAGCCAAACCTCCGGCGATGCTTTCCTCTGGATCCGCCTAGCCCGAGGCACGAAGACAACCTTTCTAACAAATGCAAGGGGATGCTATAAAGATGATGAACATCTCTGCAAAGAAAACCAAGGTTTCCATAAAGACTAGGAATGTAGGACGCACGGGGAAATTAGACTTGATCTGGGAGAAAAATGGGTATAATGTCAAAAACCCTTCTCTTATATCTTTTAGGCCTAACCAAGGGGTGTATATATACCACCTGAAATTAGTTAATTCAGTTGTGCTACGGGCTTTTGTACGTGGGCTCTTGGTAGAACCTCTGAACCATACCCAAAAAATAACATATTATTTTATTTTTTTCATATTTTAAAAGGGATATGCGGGTATATAGTTATAGAACCTGCGTATGTACGTGCTTTTGTGGGGGTAGAGTCACGTATGGAATTTAGAATATTGTTTTTTAATATAAGGTCAAGTCTGCATGGAAAAAGGCTGCCCAAGGCCATACAAGAGCATCAAGTCTTCAAGAGTGCTAAATGATGCTATAACATCTAGGGATAAGGCCACCTGAGAAGAAATTTCAAGGAAGAGGGAATTATTACAAGCCATGAAAGAGAGTGGGTATGATGATTATGAAATTCAAGACTCCTCTTCTATCCCTTTCATCAATGACTCATTTCACTATGTTCCTCCCACTCTTGGCCAATAATCTAAAAGAACAAAGAGAACAAACATCCAATGTTATTTCTCATCTTCTGCCACCACTGCCTTTGCTAATCCCACTTCCTCCCAGCCAAGTCATCAACCCACTTTGGATGAACATTGGAAAAACCAATGCAAAGAATCTTCTTATCAATACATTGCCAGATGGTGGTATGATGCAAATATCCCATTTAATGCTGCTCGCTCACCTTATTACCAAGCTACATTGGACTCTGTTATGGCTGTAGGAAAGGGCTTCAAAGGTCCTACTATGCATGACTTGAGCGGAGCTCTTTTGTAGAAAGAGATTTCTTCCATTGACGAGTATTTGGATGAGTATAACGAGTCATGGCTCAAAATAGGTTGTTCGATCATGTTAGATGGATGGACCAATGGAAAGAACCGCACTACCATTAATTTCCTTATTTCTTGCCCTCAAGGAACCATGTTTTTGAGATCGGTTGATGCATCTGATAAAGTGAAGGATGCAACCCTTCTATTTGAGCTTGTGAATGTTGTGCAGGTCATCACAGGTAATGCCTCAATCTATGTTCTTGCTGGAAAGATGCTCGAGTCCAAATATAAGACCATATTTTGGACTCCATGTGCTGCATATTGCATAGACCTCATGCTTGAGGACATAGGCAAAGTGCAGTGGGTAAAAAACACTGTAGAGCACGCCAAGTGCGTTACAAAATACATCTACAACCACTCATGGGTATTGAGCCTAATGAGGAAAAACATTGGTGGCAAAGAGCTTGTTATGCTTGCAATTACGAGATTTGCTACTCGCTCACGTTGCAATGTCTCAATTCTCAACAAAAAAACCAGCAGAAAATGTTTTCCTCTGATGATTGGACTGAATCTTGATGGGCACGTAGACAAGAAGGAAAAAACACCCAAAATAAAGTTTTTGACAATTATTTTTGGAAAAGGTCTGTAGAGCTTATGAAAATTACCGAGCCCCTTGTTACGCTGCTAAGGATGGTGGATGGGGAAAAATTGGCCATGGGCTAAATTTATGAGGCTATGGATTAGGTAAAGGAGCAAATACAGGCAACTTACGAGGATAAGTTAACTAAATATGGCCGTATATGGGAGATCAGTGATAGAAGATGGAACAATCAATTCCGTCGTCCTATACATGTAGCTGGGTATTTTTTGAACTCAAAGTATCATTATAAAGCTCGACTAGGAGATCTGCAGGTTGGGGAGGTCAGAGATGGATTGATTGATTGCTTGGAGTGCATGGTCCCTCACCATGTAGACCAGTTGGAAATACATAAACATCTTACTCTTTTCAATATGGCAGCTAAAACCTTTGGCAAAATCTTGGCAAAGATGGCAAGAGATGTGGATCAACCAGGTAAGAAATTCCATTTTGTTTTTCTTTTCAAGTTAAATTGTTTACAAATTTATGATTCAAATTATCTATAAATACTTGTAATTTGTAAATAAGTAATGAAATGAACTAAGTTACTAATTAATTTTTTTTTCTTTGCAACACATTGGTGGGAGTCATTTTGCGGCCAATGTCTACAATTGCAAAAGTATGCAATTAGAGTTCTCAGCCAAACTTGCAGTGCTTCGGGTTGTGAGCACAATTGTCTGTGTTTGAGCACATACATAAAGAAAAGAAACTAGTTGGAACAAAAATGGTTAAATGCTCTTGTCTTCATGCAATACAACCTTTGACTAAGGCGCAACTAAATGCTGAATATAAGACTTGATCTAGATCGCATTGTGTTGGAAGATATTGATCCAACATCAGAATGGGTGGAGGAGACTGAAGATCCCGAGTTTGATGCTAATTTTGACATTGATATAATGTTAGGTGGGGATGAAGTAGATTTGGTAGCGCCATCAGAACTAGGATTAGTAGCCGCAACAAGCAAAGACAAACAACCAATGGAAGGCACTAGACTTTCAACTTGACCAACCCGTGCTTCCTTTAGCTCCACTTCTATTGTTATTGGTGGCATTGTTACTACTGAGGTTGCAGATGAGGCTGAGGTATCCTTAGACTCTAATCTAGATGATGTCTATGTAGCTCCTGTTGATGATTCAGTTTCTAATAGTGGTGATGAATTTGATGATTTGATCTAGTGTTTTAAAAACTGGCTGATCTGAACTGATAACTGGTCAAACTGGTCGGTTAGCTAGCTCACCAGGTCAAAGTAGTAGAAAATCCGGTTTGACCCTTCATTTCACCCATAAAAGGGAAAAAATGGTCCTACCTGGTCGGTTAGCTGCCAAGGCCACAAAGGTCCCACACAACGCGGTTTTCCAAGTTTGTAGGGTGTTTGGAGGGAAAATAAGGGTTCTTTCCCTCCAAAAACACCCTCTCCAAGCCTTTAAAAGGAGCTCAACCCCATCATTTGCCTCACACATCTGATTTAGAGTTTTCGTGAGTTTGATTGGGAGCTTGGAGAGTGTTGAATTTTCGCTGGAGTAGTGGAGCAACAGAGTTTGAGCTAAGTAGTAGTCATCATGCCTCTAAAAGCCCAGGATACTGCATGGGCTCATCGTGATATGATTGATGGCAAAATGATCTGCAAATATTGCCAAAAATTTATTGGAGGGGGTATTAACAGGTTCAAGCAACACTTGGCTAGGATAGGAGGCCATGTAAAGCCATGTGAAGCACCAAATGACTCAATAGGGCATATTAGGGCAGAATACCTTCAGAAGTTTGATACTCAAGTCACTGAACCAATAGAGAAGTTTGCGATTCAAGCAGTTGCAAAGTTTGGGAGTTGAGACTCAACCAACTGAGTTTGATCATGATGACTCATGAGAAGTTTCAAGTGATAATAATGATCACTATTATCATTTATGTAGACTTGTAGTAGGCCAGTGGCCCCATAGTTTGTAGGCTTTGTTTTTGCACTGTAGAGGTCATTTAGAGCCTTATTGCTTATGTATTTTGTCGATGATATGTATTGCATTCGGTGCCATTTTGATCTATTCACCTTTACATGGTATATAAATGAGCAATATCTGCATATTTTGTCTCTATTGGCTTGGAATCATCGTTTTAAATCTTAAAAATAGTTTTTTTCATTAAAAATTAATTATTTAATGTATTTTTTAAAACTGGTTTGTTTAGACCTGACCAATTCCCGTTCAACCGATTCCGATTTGAAACCCAGTTCATTAGGTAGACCGGTCTAGTCACCAGTTCCAGTTTTTAAAACATTGGATTGATCATGTGTAGACTTGTAGTCTTGTAGTAGGCGAATGGCCTCATAGCTTGTAGCATTGCTTTTGGACTTTATAGGCCATTTAGAGCCTCATTGCTTATGTATTTTGTTGATGATATGTATTGCACTTTGTGCCATTTTGACCTATTCACATTTACATTGTATATAGATGAGCAAAATTTCCCTATTTTGTCTCTATTGGCTCGGAATCATGGTTTTAAATCTTAAAAACAGTTTTTTCTCATTAAAAATTAATTATTTAATGTATTTTTTATATAAATCGGTTCATTGAGATCTGACCAGTCCCGATTTGAAACTCGGTTTATTAGGTGGACCAATCCTGTAACCGGTTCCGATTGTTAAAACTATGGTTATTTTTGCACATTATTTTATTAGTTGGTGCATTATTAGGCCTAATTAGGTAAATCGAATCCCCTAGGGAGGATATATATTCATGTTATGATAATTTCATTTGATCATCACTTGGATTTGGATCATTGTTTCTTCTGGGAATTTCGCTAGCCTTGTTGATGAACGAATTGGAAGTTTAATGCATTTCGATGTTTGGAAGGACTTATTTCTTATCTTGGAGCTTTGATTTTCGTATCTATTTGTGATTGGAAAATTTTGCTAGTCTTGTGACTTTCCTTTGTTTCTTTTTCATGTATTGCACTTGTATAATGTATGAAGAAATCAATGAGTAGGCTAGTATCGTTGAATCCGAAGGCTTCAACATTTTTCTAAGTGGCTCGTACACTCATCCTCCCATTAGTGAAGTGACCATCAAAGAAGAAAAGAATGAGCCAATCCTTAATGTCGATGATAGTGGGAGATTTAAAGGGATTCAATATTCAAGGAAGAATGATAACAACCCTTCCCCCACCTCAAAGGAGACAACCAAAAGAGAGCCTCTTCCTAAGGAGTCCCTTCTTAAAGAACCTCCTCGTAAAGAACCCCCCTAAGAAAGAAGGTTCTAAAAGGATTCCTCCAAAGGGGAGCCCAAAAATAAGCCTAAGGGTAAGGAGGTGGAACTTGATGTTGATTTGGATACTACTATAGGAAAAATGACCATGCAAGTTCCCTTGAAGGAAACTATAAAGCTCCTTGACAACAATGGCAATTTAAGAAGGCCCTTGGGTTTGACGCTGAAAAGGACACAACAATAACGTTGTAAAACATTCACCTTTCCAAATCAAATCCGGGACATGAGCCATTCTTACTCACCTTAGATATAAAGCACCTCCTCTTACATAATTGTATGATGGATTTAGGGGCTTCCGCAAATATCATGCTATTAAAAGTCATGAAGCAACTAAATCTTAGCATTACTCGTGAATATAAGGTTGTCTATGGTTTTAACTCCAACCCTGTTGAAGTAGAAGGCCTCATAAAGGATCTAAAGGTTTCTTTAGTGTTATGAATAAAAGTATTCATAACCATCAATTAAAAATAATAAAATATTAAAAAACAAATATTAATGAATAATAAATTAATTAAATTAGTTGAAGGTCATTAGTTGTGAAAAGAGATGGGTCAAAAGTTGTGACCCTCTATCTTCGTGGCTAGTCAATGCCTATATAGGCACATCGCCACAAAGAATTGTAGCACCATTCATATTTTATTAATACAACTACTTACTACAATTACACATTTACACCGATGACTCAAATTTGCATACAAGTTTAAATGTCTCTAAGGTTTGATAACTTCGGTGAACAAATATATTGTTCTAGTGGTATCAAAGCAATGAATCCTCCCGCCTGTGCTGGTTTCACCATTCGTTCCACACTTCTCTCACTCTTTATACACCCTGCTTCCACGCTAACATCATCCATGACTCCCGCTGCCTCCACAAACCCTGTTGCCTCCACAATGTCATCCCACTGTTGTCTGCACACCCTGACAACCTCCACTACATTTGTCTCCCTGTTACGACTCGTTGCGCTGTGCTCATTCTCGTGCTTTCCCTGGGCGTATATCACACCTCCACCGCTTTCACTGCTTCAAAAAAACCGACAGTTCCGTGCTGACAGTTTCTCCATGACAATCGACAGTCGGTTCCTCATCCCGGTCCGATCATTTTTTATAACAGTCATTTTTCTGAGAGCCAATCCATCAAACTGCTACTGTTGCTTGTCTTTTGTCCATTATCCTTCCTTGTTCGGTCCATAATGTATCATCGGGCCACCACGTCACGCTGCCCACTCATCCGTCCAAGCCACGCCACTCAAGCCATTTGTTGCTCCCCATCTGCTGTTCATCATCTCTCCTTATCTGGTCCACTGCGTGTCATCAATCCACATCATATTCACGTTTAACTGAGTGGTCAACCATGTGACCATCGTGTTGGTCGGCAAAAGCCGTTCTTCTAAACCAAAAAAAAATCATCAGAGATTTTTTTTATTACTCTCGTTGACATCAATTGAAACTATATTATAAAAACTTAATATAGTTTTAATAAAATTCATTAATATGAACTATATTATGTAAAATTTAATATAGTTATATGTTAAAATTTTATTTAAAAATTTAATTTAATTTAATTAATTAAAATTCTATAAAAGAAAAAAATTGGGTCTACAAGGAAAAACAAAAACAAAATGGGGAGCAGTAATAGTGACGATGTAAAAAAAATTCAAGAATAACTCAATAGGTTGCATAAGTGCCTTGACGACGTCGAGAAGAAACTTAGTAAACAGGACCAAATGGCCAATGATATCACAGAATTAAAAATCATTATGAACAATTTTATGGGAAAGGACAATCCACCCTCGGCCACACAAAGTTCCAAAACTCAAGAAGACGGAAATTTTCCAATTCATGATTTTCTGAAACACGAGAGGCCGCAAATACCGCAAATACACTTCGAAGGAAGTCAATACTATATGAATTTCCCCGAAAGAGACCACCTTACAATTAAAAGATAATTACCAAAATATGATGGTAAGGACCATATGGGTAAACAAGATGGACGCCATTTTCAGAGCAAATCCGCTAAGAGGTGAACAAGAGAAGGTTATGATCACATCTAATTACCTGGAAGAAAAAGCGTATGATTGGTTCTTGTGGTGGTCTATTAAGTGTGCCACCCGTTCATTCAATTGGCAGAATTTTAGAAACGCCGTGTTAAAACGATTTCACGATGAAGAAGAGAATGATGTATATGAGAGATTCGTTCACCTCAAACAAAAAGGATCGGTAAGTGCATACACACATGAATGGGAAGTGCTATTGATAAGGCAAAGGAGATTCTCAGACAAAGAGCTATTGAAAATGTATCGTTTTGGCCTGAAGGATTACATTCATGAAGAATTAAAATTATGTAAACCCCAAACCACTGAAGATGCCAAACACGCAACTGTAATTATGAGAGAAAATATAAGTTTAGAATGTCATCATTCAGGGGAGACGAAGATTAACAACAACACATGGGAAGAAAAGAAACTAACAAATATAGGTACTGCGTAGACAAATGGACATCAAGACACAAATGCCTTAACAAGAAACTGTATACTTATGAAGTCGAGAAGGAATCAAACACTTCAAGTAACGATCCAGAGAAAAGGATACAAAAGAAAAATAGTTGTTGCAAATGTGGAGAAAATTGGATGCCAGGGCATAAATGTGAAGACACATCCCTATGCTACTATAAAATAGTAGATGGGAAGCAAGTTGAAGTTCAAGAACGTGATGAAGAAATCGTTGTCACACACAGTGAAGATTCAGATTTTGAGGAACTGTCATTAGTGACAATCTCATGTGACTGGGAAACCCATGATGAGAAGAGTAACTCTCCCGGAAATCAAGAACAACAAGCAATTACAAAATACATTCCACCACATCTTCGAAAGAAGAGAAACCACTCACCAAGAAGGAACATTAAGCCTACTACTCCGCCAACGAACATGAGCAAGAGACTGTCCTAAAACCCTAAAGCTCAAAGGACTCATAAAAAAACAGAAATGTCAACATACATATAGATTCAGGTAGTACTCACAATTTTATAAACATTGATCTTGCCAAACAACTAGGTCTCTGTATGTGCCCAATCAAGGACCTGACCATGTCTATCGCTACTAGAAGGAAAATAAGGGAAATAGGAGAATGTCAAAAAGTTCCAATCCATATACAAGAACTGGAGCTACAAACAAATCTATTTTCCTTACCACTCAAGGAAATGGATGTAGTTCTAGGTGTAGAATGGTTAATACAGCTAGGGAGCTATACTACAAACCTTGAAGAACAATTTAGGGAGTTTAACCGGCAAGGACAACATTATAAATTAAAAGGTGTTAACACTTCCAGTGCCAAGGAAGGTACAAGTACTCGTGAAGGAACCACCAAACAATGAAACGACGCCATTGCATCGCAATAATGTTCAATTAGAGAAGACCCTTTTGGTTGTGCTTTGAGGACAAAGCATCTCTAAAGGGGGTGGCAATGTTCTGAATAAAAGTATTCATAACCATTAATTAAAAATAATAAAATATTAAAAAAACAAATATTAATGAATAATAAATTAATTAAATTAGTTAAAGGTCAGTAGTTGTGAAAAGACATGGGTCAAAAGTTGTGACCCTCTATCTTCGTGGCCAGTCATTGCCTATATACGCACACCTCCATGAAGAATTGTAGCACCATTCTTATTTTATTAATACAACTACTTACTACAATTACACACTTACACCTATGACTCAAATTTGCATACAAGTTTAAATGTCTCTAAGGTTTGAAAACTCTAGCGAACAAATATATTGTTCCATTTAGCTATGAATCTCGATATATCATTGCTCATGGATGTCGTAGTTATAGATATCCCTGATGTATGGGGGATGCTATTGTCTAGGAAATGGGGTGCTACTGTGGGTGGCCAACTCCAAATGGAGTTCTCTTATGTCACCATTCCGTAGTCTGATGGAACTCCCTTTACCCTCTATAGAGAACCCATGTACCCTACTCACGTGGTAAAACCAGGACCTATCCCTTATTATGAGATTCTTGAGGGCAAGGAACCATCCCTTATTCTTCCCTCTCAAGAAGTTTGTATCCTTAAGAGGCCCAATCACAAGAGAAACAAGAAATGGAAGCCAAGAAAGGAATACAAGGCTAGGGATGTGGTGTTGGTAGATAAAAGCCCTATGCTTGTCAAGATTCATGGGAAGGTTGGTGAGGATTACTATTACATTGCCAAATTTAACGATGAACTTTGGCCACAACCGATCAAATTGAGTCGTATCACCCCTTTTCTTGACACTTGACGTTGTATTATATGCATGTTAGGGTAGGATGCATTGCATGCTGATTTTCTCATTAAAACTAAACATCATCTGATATTGTCATGATAGATTAGCTTCATTTAGATTAAAATTGCATTTAGAGTAAATTTTATTTCTTGTTGATTTTATGGCCTAATATTAAGCATGGGTGATCATAAGACACCACAAAAGCATGTTGCCCCCTGTGCTTGATCTTTGATATGTGCAGGTAACAGGTCTGCAGTCCCAAGAGATTGTTGGTGTTCTCATGTTAGGGTCCAACCCTATCCTCCTTATTTATGTAATAGGATCAAGTCATAGTTATAGTTAAGTAAAGAGTCAATAAAGCCCATATTAATAATTGTAAGTGGTTGACTTGCATTTAAAGAAGGGATTAGAGTTAGTTGCAAATGGGCCACGGTATTAGATAGATGGTATTAATAAGAACCATGGTATTGACCCATGGTATTGCATGTATGAATCCTATATAAAGGATAGAGACTCCCCTCGAGGAGCATCGTGTCTTATTTTGTAATTGAGCCCATCTTTATTGGAGGTTGCCCCCTCGAAGAGGCGAGTGAACATTACTTTCTGAATAATAAAATACTTGCTGTTATTTCTTATTGTTTTGTGTTCTGGGTATATTTTTTCACATATTTAGTATTCTGGTATCTTCTCGCAGGTCAAGAGCATAACAAGTGGTATTAGAGCACTTTCCAGGGTTGGTGGGATCTCCATTTTTTAGCAATTTTTTTTTTGGTTAGAGACATGTTCTGGCATCTTTAAACCATGGGATCTGTCATTGAGCGCATAAACTTGCGGATTTGGGGAGGCATGCACGCAGGAAATACAAGAGGTGGTCACGCTTGTTGGACTCCCTTGTAACCCCTGTGGGTACCCCTTCAAGTAGTAGCGCATTAGACAGAACCACGGACGAACTGTCTTCCAAGTATTCTTTAGGTATATTGGAAGCCCCCTAGGCTCTCTTGAAACCTCGCCATAGGTAAACCATCGGCCGTATTGCTGCTACAGTACACCGAGAACAACACTCGGGGAGATTACTTGCGCATATGATAGGGTAGTCGGGTTGTACGGCTAAGGGTACGATTGATCCTCCTTGGTTAGTGCCCTGAAAGATTGGGCCGAGTACTACTATCAGACCCTTATGTATATTGCTATATGTAGCACCTGACACTCCTTGAGACCATAGTTCCTTGTCTCTCTCTGGATCACGCATCTGATCTGGAAACAATCAGTTCTGCCATTCAGATCTATCAGATCCGCCAATGAGATCTATCAGATCCGCCATCTAGATCTAGCAGTTTGGGATCTGTAGTAGTTGCAACAATCAGATCCACCATTCAGATCTAGCAGCAGGGGTTCGATCACTGGCACATTCCTACTCATACTCTATAGTTGAGGGTTCGCTGACAGATCTGACTATTTGTGTGGGCACCTATACCTGGGCGTGATTCTCATAGGACATTGGGCAGAATTGACTTTTCTGGGATTCGGCTACTGTTGTATTCCTAAGCGAGGAGTAAAAAAAAAAAAAATTTGAGATCCTCCTGGGTTGCTTATAGGAGACTTAGCCCATAAGAATTAGGTCGACGAGCTGGGCAAGGTGGTACCATTCAATTGTTTGTGTCAAAAAAATTTCAAGCAGTCCCAAATTTTAAGTGCATCGGATCGGTGCATGATACAAACTAGAGCTCAAGCTATGGCCAATGAGAAGATCGAGAGCCTCGAAACAAAGTTGGACTCAGTACTATCGTCACTCAAGACCTTAGTGGACACACTCGCAAAGGGCAAGTTGGAGGAACGCGCGGAGGCATATGTTTTCAATGAAAACATTGAGGGCGAGTCTAGCCATTGTCTTCACCTCTTTGGCAACCACCAATAATCCTAGACGCGATCGCCCAAGCTGGACATGTATATATTTGATGGCTCTCATCCGGCCACATGGCTAGCACAAATGGAGCAATATTTCACACTAAATCACATCAGAGATGATGCGACTCAGCTTAGTGTGGGTAGCATGTACTTGGACAATGAAAGATGGCAAAGGTAGCAGTGGCATCAACATTGCTATGGAAGGCCTGTGACTTTGCAGACATTTGCAAAAGCTCTTACGGATCGCTTTGACCATGAATCTAACTTTTTGGGTCATCTCACTAAGCTCCGACAGACATGAACAGTGAACGAATAATATATTACAGCCTTTGAAGCCTTAGCTTTCTGCGCAGGAAGTCTACATGATCAGTTCTACTTGGAATGTTTTGTCAGTGGTCTTAAAGAAGCCATACAAGCCCATGCCCGACTGTAACACCCTACCTCATAGCTGGATGCTTGCAGGATAGCTCGTGAAGTATAACGTGCGTTAGCGGCCTAGTCCAATCACTCAAATTTCATAGCCAAGGGTCGCCCCACCCAGGCTCAAAGCACTACCCAAACACTCAAGGTTCAAAAGGTGTCACCAGTGGAAATGGCGGAAAGAAGAAAGCAAGGATTGTGTTATTATTGTGATGAGAAATACTCCCTTGGGCATAAATGCAAGGAGCCCAAATTCTTTCAAATTGATGCCACTGATCACAGTTCATCGGAGGAAGCCCCACCACTTGAGGAACCAGAGGAGGAAGATGAGGACAACCAGTCGGACAATGTACCTGAAGAACTAGTTATCCCGCTGCATGCTTTGGCAGGGATTTCTTCTCCCCAAACTCTCAAAATCAGAGGTTTTATTAAGCATCGCTTGGTAGTAGTCTTGGTTGATAGTGGCAGTACACATAACTTTATCCGTCAAAGAGTTGCGGAAGCAGTGCATTGTTATGTCAGAGCAGTGTCTAACTTCCAGGTCCAAATTGCTGATGGGGGGACAATGAAATGTGAAGGCCACTATGAAAATGTCAAACTTCAAATGGGGGATTATCAGTTAAAGACCCACATGTTTTCCAAACACATGGGAGGGTGTGACATTGTCCTGGGTGTTGAATGGATCCGCACACTTCGCCCAATCACAATGGATTTCCAGGAGTTATATATGAGCTTTAAGCAGAACAAGCACACACATACCCTATGCGAACTCCAGGCGAGTGACCCCTCTATCATCAGCTCACATAGGATGGAAAAATTGTTAAAAAAGGGCCACCATGGAGTTATAGCCCAATTTAATGCCATCAATGCCTTCAAACCCACTTCTCTTGATATTCATCCTGAGTTGCAACAAATCTTAAACAACCATTTGCCAGTCTTTGACAAGCCTCATGAGCTTTCACCCTCGAGAGGGGAACATGATCATAGCATTACTTTGGTCCCAGGGGCCCAACCACCAAATGTGTGCCCATATAGATATCTGTTCGCCCAAAAGAATGAGATTAAAAAATCATCAAGGAACTCTTGGAAGTAGGCGTCATTCGTCCTAGCATTAGTCTTTATTCATCGCCGGTGGTCATGGTGCTCAAGAAAGATGGGGAATGGCGTATGTGTCCAGACTTCAGGGCCCTTAACAAGTTGATGGTCAAAGATAAATTTCCCATCCCGGTTGTGGATGATTTGTTGGATGAACTAAATGGGGCTCAATTCTTTACTATGTTCGACCTTCGCTCGGGCTATCACCAAATTTGCATGAAAGAAGTAGACATTCCAAAGACTGCTTTCCGGACTCATGAAGGCCATTATGAGTTTCTGGTCATGCCATTTGGTCTTTGTAATGCCCCATCCACTTTTCAGAGCCTTATGAACCACTTGCTCAAACCATATCTCAGAAAATTTGTCCTTGTTTTCTTTGATGACATCCTCATCTACAACCGCACCTGGGCCACACATCTTCAGCATGTAGATCTGCTCTTGCAACTGCTCTGAAAGCATAAATTATTTGTCAAGATGTCCAAGTGCTCTTTTGGCATGGAAGAAGTTGAGTATTTGGGCCACATTGTGGAGTGTGGAGGTGTCAACGTGGACCCCAAAAAGATCCAGGCAATGCAAGATTGGCCTCAACCAAAGATCTTGAAGAGCTTGAGAGGATTTTGGGTCTCACGGGCTACTATCACAAATTTGTTTGCAATTATGGTTGCATTGCTAGACCCCTCACTCACTTCCTCAAGAAAAATTCATTTCTCTGGAATGATGAAGCACAACAGGCATTTATAGCTCTCAAACATGCCATGTGTTCCACGCGCGTATTAGCACTACCCGACTTCACCAAATCTTTTGTGATTGAATGTGATGCTTCAGGTAGGGGTATTGGGGCGGTCTTAATGCAGGAAGGTTGACCCTTGGCCTTCACTAGCCAACCACTAAGTGGGACAAATCTGGGACAATCTACCTATGAGAAGGAGATGATGGCCATCTTACATGCAGTAGATACCTGGCGACCATACTTATTGGGGCGACGTTTCCAAATCCGCACAGACCATCAAAGCCTTAAATATTTTTTGGAGCAATGCCTATCCTTGCCACAACAAAATAAATGGCTTGCCAAGATGCTGGGATATGATTATGAGATAATTAACAAGAAAGGGCGTGAAAATATCGTAGCAGATGCATTATCCCACCAATTTGAGGAGGAAAGCACCCTGCTCGCAATCTCCCTTCCCATTCTAGAATGGATTGAAGAGGCTCACAAGGAATGGTTTTCACATCCCTGGCTCTCCCAATTCATTAATCAATTGCAGGCGGATCCAATTTCCACAACAGGCTACTCTTGGCAGGATGAGATTCTTACTACAAGGACAAAGTCATGATATCACCAACATCCACCCTCAAAAGCCGCATTTTGGCGGAGTTGCACTCATCTCCCACTGTAGGCCATTCAGGCTTTCAGAAGACTTATGCTCGCACTCGACGTTCATTCTTTTGGATTGGCATGAAAAAGGACATTCTTACTTTTGTAGCTAAGTGCGACGTATGTTAGCGCCATAAAGGAGAAACAGTCAAATCCCCAGGCACATTACAGCCATTGCGCATCCTGGCCTCAATCTGGACGAAGGTTTTTGTGGATTTCATTAAGGGTCTTCCAAAGTCAGGAAACAAGTCAGTCATCATGGTGGTTGTGGACAAACTTTCTAAGTATGCTCATTTTTGCGCCCTACCCCACCCTTTTACACTGACTTTGGTCGCTCAATCTTTCATGGACCAGATCTTCAAATTGCATGTAATGCCCACTTCCATTGTGTCTGATCGTGACCTGATCTTCACTAGTAACTTTTGGTAGGAACTCTTCACGCTACAAGGTACCCAACTACAACTCAGTACTTCCTATCATCCATAAGCTGCTGGTCAACTGAAGCAGTCAACAAATGTTTGGAGACCTACCTTAGGTATTTCAGTGCGGAAAAGCAACATCTATGGGTACAGTGGTTACCTCTAGCCGAATTGGTATGACACCAAATATCATGCCACCACCAAAATGACTCCATGTGAAGTAGTTTATGGTCAACTCCCTCCTTCACCTACTTCTTACATCAAGGGATGCTCGAAGGTACAAGCAGTGGATCAACTCCTACAGAACCACACAACAATGCTGGCCCACCTCAAAGAGAATCTCCATCAAGGTCAAAACCGCATGAAGCAATAGGCAGATCAACATCATTTAGAATGCCAATTTCAGGAAGGGGATCAGGTATTTTTGAGGCTGCAACCATATAAGCAAACATCACTCAAAGACAAGGGTTGTCAGAAATTATCTCCAAAATTCTACGGACCGTATCAAGTACTTCAATGCATTGGAGAAGTCGCCTACAAGCTAGCTTTGCCACCCATTGCAAAAATCCATCTAGTCTTCCATGTCTCATGCCTCAAGAAAGTGATTGGGAACCATTGCCGAATTCAAACCAGTCTACCTGAATTGGATGAAGAAGGGTCAATTTGGCTCCATCCCGAACACGTTCTTGACACACGAGAATGGCACCTGCGCGGCCATATGATAAAGGAAGTCCTCGTCAAGTGGAAAGACGCCTCTCCGAAGATGCGACTTGGGAACCAGCCAATATCCTTCAACAATTTTCGCAGCTTCAGCCTTGAGGACAAGGCTATTCTTATGGGGGAGGGCATGTTAGAGTCCAACCCTAACCCCCTTATTTATGTAATAGGATCGAGTCATAATTATAGTTAAGTAAAGAGTCAATAAAGCCCATATTAATAATTGTAAGTGGTTGACCCGCATTTAAAGAAGGGACCACAATTAGTTGCAAATAGGCCATGGTATTAGATAGATGGTATTAATAAGAACCATGGTATTGACACATGGTATTGCATGTATGAATCCTATATAAAGGATAGAGACTCCCCTCAAGGAGCATCGTGTCTTATTTTGTAATTGAGCCCAGCTCTATTGGAGGTTGCCCCCTCGAAGAGGCAAGTGAATATTGCTTTCTGAATAATAAAATACTTACTGTTATTTCTTATTGCTTTGTGTTCTGGGTATATTTCTTCACATATTTGGTATTCTGGTATCTTCTTGCAGGTCAAGAGCATAACATCTCATGACCAACCCTTTTGAGTATGCTTGTGCACACTTTTGAGAGATCATGTCCTAGTTGGAGTCAGATATTACCGTCCATCCGTAGTTGGTATCCATAGGAGAATTTTTTTCTCCTAGATGGTCCTTAACTAGCAACCAACAACCTCTTGCAACTACCAGATAGCTCAATGTGCCGCTATCTTTGCCACCTGAGCCAACTATGTGGTCCTTCACCCATCTGTTATGATCATATGTTTGAAGGTGGGTCGTCCCACCTCGAAGGTATGGGTTTTCATTGTGTAGTTGGGTATTTTTGTTCACTTGCCATGGACACTTTTGGGCATGGATTAGTTGGGGGATTCGGCGGAAAGAGTGGGCTTGGTTTGTACTCTTGTCTCCTCTGCCCAATTTGATGGTTGGCCTTGTATCCTAGTCCCGTGGAATCTCCTTTATTGACCATTAGCTTTAGGGGTGGCACTACATGGGAAACCCCAATTTTGGTTGTGTTGTCCCGCTTTTCAACACCATACACATCAAACCCCTCCACTCATTATAATCCCATTCACCATATTTCTCATTCAGGTCCACATTTGTCCATTGGTTCCACATTTGTCCATCGGGTCCATAAGGAGTTAGCCTCCTCATCCCTTTGTCCAGACTTTGGGTCAGGACTGGAACGATGCTTTAGAGGTTGATGCAACTAAAAGTAAAAGAAAAGCATGATTTGGCCACTCTCAACAAGAAATGTACCATAAAATGCAAAAGATGGTCGGTACATACACATTTAGCACGTGGGAAAAAGCCAAACATGAGTTGGGGGTCCCTCATACTGACCCATTTTATCATTAAGGAACCCATGATTGTCCCAACCCTTGGTGGGCGATGAACTGCCCCACCTTAAGAGGGTATCCACTGTTATACCTTACACATCATGCTCTCATCCCCTTGACCCCCGAGCAATTATAAAAGAAAAATTAATAAAAGGCAAAAGTTATATGAAGAAGGGTGGAAAAATAAAGGTTGGGATAACTCATGTATCGCGATTGCTCCCTCCTACATTCATATACCTAAGTGCGGGCTTCCCTTATTATAGCTACCATTGTATTATTGTATTGTGGCATGTGGCTTGGAGCCTTCCCTTGATGCCTCACTCCATTCCACCATTATATCACATGCCACTTGTCATATGATGGATGTATCATGGACATGTTGCCCCCATAAAGGTTGAAACCACCTAATAGGGTGCTTAGTTAGCCTTCTTCTTGAACTTGGAGACACTTGTATGTTCTAAAGCCCACTATGGAAGGGCATGCCACTATGAAGCATCCACTTGGTTCCATGATTTGTAAACTCATTTACGTAATTGCACTTATGATTGGTTGTACTGGAAGGCGAGGGGACACATTGGATGTTATACAGGATTGCAGGTGGGTCTTCATTTGGGATTTGGTCTCCCTATACAGGGTCCAAGCCCTCGAGAGGGCCATATTGGCATTTGTAGGGTGAGTGTTGAGAGCCACGGGTCTTCGCCATAGCAAAGAGTAGATTGCCACTCCATGGGATCCTTCAGTTTCACTCATGGCTTGCTCGTGTTCCACCTATTGGACGATGATGATGCGCTTGGACCACCTTGTCCAATTCGCTCCACTCTTGCACGAAACACTTGGCTGTTGATCAAGGGCCCGGATGAGGATGTGTCTCATCGCAGTAGACAATGGGAGGGCTTGCACAATTCTTTAGCCCTTATAGATGGGATATAGGCTTGTTCGATCCATGTGGAGACACATGAAGATGTTTTGTGCCCCCATAGCCAGTTGGGGAAACCACAGGTCGTTTGCTTGGATATCAAAGGGCTACCCCCTTTATCACTATGTTAGGAGCTCATTCATTCATCTTAGCACACATTGGACTCCACTAGGCCTCTTCAATGGCCCTTCGATCTATTTTGTATATCATTTTTCCCTCTTGAGAAGCTTGTTGTTGTATTATGGTGCTATCTTGGTGGGCTTGTCACCAAGTGATGTTATTGTTTCACATTATTTTATTAGTTGGGGCATTACTAGGCCTAATTAGGTAAATCAAACCCCCTAGGAGTTTCGCTGGCCTTGTTGATGGACAAATTGGATGTTTAATGCATTTCAATGTTTGGGATGACTTATTTGTTATCTTGGAGTTTCGATTCTTTTCTCTATTAGTGATTAAAGAATTTTGCTATTCTTGTAAGTGACTTTACATTGTTTCTTTTTCATGTATTGCACTTGTATAATGTTTGTAAGATTTTCGCTCGTGACGCTGGTGTAGTTGCCTTAATGAAATGCAAAATTTGTTCGATCTTGTCTTTGTGAGGGCCTTTTATATGTTTATGTTGAGCATAGTGAAGGATTTACCTAGGGGTTTATGATTGCTCATATTTACCTCGATAAGTCACCAATTGCAACACCTAAAGAGGTATAAAGTTTAAACTTTCCTAGTGACCTAGTTGCTGCCTCTAGGCCATGTGAAGTTATTAGGAGACTCCTTGATTGGGTATAAGTCATCTCTAAGCATTGGATTACATTGACTCCATTCCCTTAATAGGCTAGGCACTGGTCTAGTCCTAGGTGATCATAAGATTTCTTTCACCTTCCTCTTCTTTTCTTAGCCCTAAACTGGAAGGCCATCTAGGGCATCACGCAAATTCTATTTTAGCCATAAAAAAATAGTGAAAATTGGTCTAGAGCTGCATTGGTGAGTCCTCTTGAGGTCCTCCAAATTTGAGGCAATTATGACTGTGGAATCTTGAGATATCTCAAGCCCTAACTCAGAGAACATTTCTTCCCTAGGTGCCCTTTGGTTAGTGGTTTCATCAAGGTTCATTACATCCAAATTTCAAGTCAAATGTTACCTTTTTTATTCTTTTCTCCTCCCGTACTTGGTCAAGTCCATCTATTTGAAGTCTTACTCTCCACCTTTGACCCTGTTTGGGTCTTGTTGTCGCTCAGATTGTACAGGCATGGTGCAGCAACGACTCAAGGTGGGGGCTGTCACTTTGATCCCCGTCCACTCTGTTCTATTTGTCTCCCAACAACAGGCTATGGGGGGTAGTCCCTATGGAATATGAGAATGCATGACTTGTTGCAAACCAACAAACTCGGGAGACACGATTGAATGGCCTAGCCACTTGGTTGATTTAACAAGCTTTAAGGATTCGGTTAGATTAATTTGTTAGACCAATGCTTTATGGAGTCAACTACTTGCTTTATATTGATTAAACACCAAATGATTGGATGAACAAGTGTTGAAAATATCGGTATTGGCAAAATATCGGTGAGGGTCCAAAAAACATCTTATCGGTAATATCGGTGAAAATATCGGCAAAATATCGACAAATATCAACAAGCATAAAAGATGCATAATATATTCATTTTTTCAGATTTCTAAACATATAAATAACAACATGAACTAAACACTTTGGCACATAAATATGAAGAAAGCACTGATATATATGATGTCAAATAGAAATGATACATCAAACTTCAAAGGTGATACCAAATCCTGCTGATCCCTGATATTGTCCAATGAAGGACTCAAACAAAATAACATCACATATCCTGCTAATCCCTGATAATTGTCCAATCAAGGACTCAAACAAAATAACATCACATATATAAGACTTAAAAAGTATTTGATCATTATGAGTTATAAACTTATATGTAGCAAAAGTTGCAAAACAAATAAAACTAGCCGCTATCTATCTGAGACCATTGGCCTCTCCCTAGCAGCTTTCTTTCTGTCTTGTTCAACAATTGCTTCAAGAGCTTTTTGTATAACCTCTGCACTAGAAACCATACAAGGCATTACATCTGCATCATGTGCAAAGAGTAGCCAGATGGTATTTCAATCGTGTAACCCCTCTTGACATCTTGGTCCCACACAATTTGCATGATATATATGCCCGATTTGCCCCACCAACAGCCTCCCCATACTCCCAAAATGGGTCCAAGGCTTTTGGCATATTTGACATTTGTAGTGAACTAATTCAAACCTGGGGCACAAAAAAAACAAAAAATTGGCATTAAACCCCCCAACACAAAAAATAATAGGTAATAACCACATCATTTAAAAAAAATTACTACATTATTTGGATTTGCCAATGTGAATGAAAAATGGCAATAAGAGGGTGCATAAGAAAGTTGAAAAAAAAATGAAGTTTGCTGTCCAAATATGGAGAAAACCCTTGCATTGGTTCATGGGCATGAAAATCATAGCAAATGGAAAAAAGCAAAGAAACAAAATGTTGGTAGGCAAAGAAGCAAGCAAGCACAACCCTAAATCTATGAAAAAATCATTAACATAGGGGTTTTTAAGAACATACCTATTAATGGAAGAAATGAAGTTTGTCTCACTATTCTTCAATCTTTGATCCACAAAAAAATCTTAGTTGGTGTTGATGATCATTGTTTGATCCTTTAACCCTCCTTGACAACCACCACGAAACTCTTCCCTTTCCTTCTCCAACAGTCAGAAACAAAAATGAAGAAAAAAACGATTTTCCCTTTTTTAGCCACGGAAAAACATGCTCGGCAATATTTTACGTTGTCTTGCGATATTTTTCCGAGATATCGGCGATATCCCGGAAATATCGCGATATTTTTGGGAGCCAAAAATATCGCGATATTTTCTCGGCGATATTTCGACTCGCCAAAAATATTGCTATATTTTCAATATTCGGTGATATATCGCCGATATTATCATCAGTGGATGAACAATCTCTACTTGAGATGCTTTGCTGTCCTAGATGAAATGCAAGTCCTATAATCTAGGTGAGATTCAAAATCTTGGTTGATTTGATTTATATGCCTAACTAAGTTTATCCCTTAATCCTCTGTTGTTTTGAGGCTAGTCTCTAAAGCAAGTTGTAGAGAGAAGTCAAGGAAAAGCAAGCAAAAGCTTGGTTAACATTACCTCTCCTTGAAATCTAACCACCTAGTACCTCTGGCGCTTCAGAGACTCTGTCTCTGACGACTATAAGGTGGCATGTTAACCACTAAAGAGCGTCTAGTGTTTTCAAGCTAAGAGATGAAGGGTGTTGCTATCTTTCTATCAACAAAACATACGCTTGGAGGTAAATTAAGTAATGCAAGACTATTCCTAAGATGTAAGTGCAAAGTGACTGAGTGCTCTTCAGTTAAGATTGTTTAGGATCTTAAGCAATGTGGAAAAATTCGAAGTCGGGATTAAATCGGTAGGGGTCTAGAAATTGAAAAAGTTGTTAAAGTCGGGAGGTTTTTGAAAAAGTGGGGAAAATTAAAAAAAATACAATAATATTCATTTTTAATCTATTTTTAAAAAGTCGTTAAAGAAACTACCTCACTCAATTTCTTGGGAAAACTCCCTATTTTATCCCGACATTTTTGATAAAATCCTCATATATATATATATTTTTAATTTATAAAAGTCATTAAAGAAACTACCCCACTCATGATTTTGTGGAAAATCTCCCGATTTTATCCCGACTTTTTCGATAAGATCCTGATTTTTTGGTTTTTCAAAAAATCAACCAATATAACTGGCTAGGTCAAAAAATCGGAATTTGCTGATTTTATCGCAACTTTTTCCACACTGATCTTAAGTACCTAGTTATAATTGATTTTATGGCAAGAGAGTACTTAAATGACGAATGAAAGATAATGTTAGCCTCAAGGGAAAGTGCTCAGTTTCAACTGTGTTGAAAAGAGGGTCTAGTGTTTTCAAGCTAAGAGATGAAGGGTGTTCCTATCTTTCTATCAACAAAACATACGCTTGGATGTAAATTAATTAATGCAAGACTATGGCTAAGATGTAAGTGCAAAGTGATTGAGTGCTCTTGAGTTAAGATTGTTTATGATCTTAAGCAATGTGGAAAAATTTGAAGTTGGGATTAAATCGGTAGGGGTCCAGAAATTGAAAAAGTTGTTAAAGTCGGGAGGTTTTTGAAAAAGTCGGGAAAATTAAAAAAAATTCAATAATATTCATTTTTAATCTATTTTTAAAAAGTCGTTAAAGAAACTAGCTCACTCAATTTCTTGGGAAAACTCCCTATTTTATCCCGACATTTTTGATAAAAGCCTGATATATATATATATATATATATATATATATATATTATATATATATATTTTATTATAAAGTCATTAAAGAAACTACGCCTCTCATGATTTTGTGGAAAAACTCCCGATTTTATCCCGACTTTTTCGATAAGATCCCGATTTTTTGGTTTTCCAAAAAATCAACCAATAAAATTGGCTAGGTCAAAAAATCGGACTTTGTTGATTTTATTGCAACTTTTTCCACACTAATCTTAAGTACTTAGTTATAATTGATTTTATGGCAAGAGAGTACTTAAATGATGAATGAAAGATAATGTTAGCCTCAAGGGAAAGTGCTCAGTACTAATTGAGAAATAATTTCCCGAGTACTAAACAAGAAACAAGATTAGTGCTCTCAATAACAATTTGTCAATATGCCAAAGATAGAACTAGATCAACTTATCATCCACAACAGATATTCTATTCAACTATGAACCATAAATGTAATGACAATAACGGCAGTAAGAGAGACTAGAGCAACTATCCACGATATAACTTAGAACAATTAACCAAGGCACTTATATGAGATAACAGAAGATGTGAAAGTGATGTCAATAAACACTTGCTCAAGAGATAGGCAACTTAAATGATTAATGTTCTTTTGAACACAATTAGCAATTCTCGAATATGTCAAGTTATCACAATGTCACTTAGGTAAAACACAATTGGATTCCCAATGCTAATTTGTAAGAACAAGGGATACAAATATGCCCAAGTCCAATAACCAGTTAACCATTCCAAGAGATATTAGAATTATGTGCTTATGAGAGTGAGCTTATTTAGTGCAAAATTGTAACTTTGAAGATTATGAAACTCACATGGAACAACGATATGTTAGTGTTGTTATAGCAATGAAATATATTCACCAATTGCCAAATCATTTCAACCAATCAATGTAAACAATGTGAGCAATGTAAACACCATTCTTCCACAATGAGCTATGCTTATCTTATGTAAAAATTTCTCATTTCCCACCCCGGTTTTCAGTTTCACCTTATTTCTCCAAAATAGTTAAATGCCCTTTCCCATATCCATACATTCAACAACTGGAAAATAAATTTTGCTGAAAACACAAATTCTGGAAATATTACAGAACGCTGGAAAATGTAGAAATAAAAATCAGCACATACAAACAACCATTCAACACATTTAAACACAGTGATTTTTGGTCAAGGTGACCCTGGAAAAACCCCCTACAACTCTTGGGGAAAACTAGTTCGAAAGCTCCTTCTTATTTATGGAAAATGCTTTTTACAGTGAGAAATATTCAACAAAAATCGACAAGCAAACTTTTACAATTTATCTCGTTTCCGTGCCTCACAGCGAACTGGAAAAACTTGCAAACAGCAAAACAAAACAACAATAAATGCTGTACGGCATCCTCGATTTTTGTGCCCAAATTTCAGCCTTAAATGCTGCTGTACGGACTGCCTAGAAAAGCGTGCAAGCCGCCATAAATGCTGTTGTACAGTTTGCTCAATTTTTGTGCAGAAAAATAGCAGTACAGCTATACGATTCTGCCTAGAAATGCGTGCCAAGGTACAGCCACTTGCTGTACGGGTTTCTGCTCAATTTTTGCGCACTTGCTGTATGGATTTCTGGAAAATCGTGCCCAATATCTGCCTTTCATTGTGTGCTAACTCAGTTGTACGGACTTGCTAAAATGTTGCCTTGGAATGTGTGCCAAGCTGCTGCCTCCTTCTCCTCCCTGTCCAGAAATCTTCCTTGCTCTCTTGCTCTCCTTCTCTCAATCTGCTCATGAAGGAATGAATGACCTTTTCCTCCTTTCCCTCCTTTAATCTAACCCTAAGTGACTTTTGGGGAATCCCTAAATCCAATGGTTGAAATAGATTGAGATCTAGGGCTGAGATTAAATGCTCATTTAAATCTCACTTTCTATTTTTAATTCACCCCACTTTAATAAAGACGCACTTAGTCATTTATGTCCAAAGTCACTTTTCATTTCTAATTTTGCATTGACTTTATTAAAGTCACTTTAAAATTAGACTTTAGTAACTTTATCACTTAAAATCACTTTTAAATTAGATTTGACTTTATAAAATCATAAAGTCACTTTAGGAGAAAAATTAAATTCTTTTGGACACTTTTCCCTAGGCCAAAGATCAAAGCCTTAGGGAACCACCTGTCCTCCGGTACCAAATTTCAACACTCCCTCTTACTGAGGAAGGTGTTTTTCACCACACCCATCTTGTTTCTGAAGTAGACATGCTTGCCTCGTGGTAAGGCTTTGGTAAGAATATCCGCAACCTGCTCATCAGTGGGAATGTATTCAAGCTTCACAACTCCCTTCTGAACATAGTCTCTGATGAAATGATATTTGATCCCGATATGCTTTGATCTGTCATGAAATACTGGATTCTCCGTGAGTTTAATGCAACTCTGATTATCACAGTAAATCACTGAAGGTCTCAATGGCTGACCAAATAAGCCAAACAACATCTTGCGAAGCGAGATGGTCTCACAACTAGCTACACTGACTGCCATATACTCTGCTTCCGCTGAACTCAATGCTACTGACTGCTGCTTCCGGCTGAACCATGACACTATTGCCGAACCCAACCCAAAACAGCACCCTGAAGTGCTCTTCCTATCAGAAGCACACCCTGCCCAATCAGAATTAGTATAACCAGCCAATCTCACTCCATCCCCCTGCTTGTAGTCCAAACCATAATCCAGTGTCCCCTGCAAGTACCGCAAAATGTGTTTTGCAGCCACCCAGTGAACCTTCCTAGGCTCACACATAAACTGACTCATTGTGTTGACTGCAGAACAAATATCTGGTCTAGTGTTGACCAAATACATCAAGGAACCAATCAGGTGCCAGTACAATGTGGGATCCACCAACTCGGAATCCGAAGTATGAAGCTTCTTGAAGTTGGTGATCATCGGTGTCGACATGGGTTTACAATCCTCCATGTGGAATCTGCCAAGGATGTCCACAATATACTTCCCTTGCCCCAGGACTAAATGCCCCTCCTCCTGCCACACCTCCAAACCCAAAAAGTAATGCATCAAGCCGATGTCCTTCATCTCAAACTCCGCCGCAAGATCTCTCTTGCAGTGCTCTATGAGTCTCTCTGCACCTGTAATGTTCAAGTCATCCACATACAACACCAGAATGAGAGGCTCCTCACCTATCACAATATAGTAAAGGTTCGGATCTGCCTTACTCTTTGTGAAACCCATCCCTTGCAAGTATGTGTCTATCCTGGAGTACCAAGCTCTGGGAGCTTGCTTCAGGCCATAAAGAGCCTTCTTCAGTCTGCACACATGGGACTCCTTCCCATGCACCTCAAAGCCTTGTGGCTGCTCAATGTACACCTCTTCCTGTATGAAGCCATTGAGAAATGCAGTCTTCACATCCATCTGGTCGATCTTCCAACCCATCTCTGCTACTATTGATATAATGGAGCGGATCGAAGTATATCGAGCCACGGGAGCGAAGGTATCCTCATAATCAACTCCTTCTACCTAGGAGAACCCTCTAGCCACAAACCTCGCTTTGAATTTCTCAATGTTGCCATCTGCAGCATGCTTTACCTTGTAAATCCATCTGGAAGTAACCACGGATTTGCCCTCAGGCCTCGGCACCACCTCCCAAACATCATTCTTCATGATAGAAGAATACTCCTCCTGCATGGCCTCTCTCCAGACCTGCTGGCTAGCTGCCTCCTCATAGCTAGAAGGCTCAGAGTCAAAGATCTTGGTAGCTATTGCCATATAGCTACAAAACCTCTCAGGTGGTCTACTCTCTCTGACTGGCCTCTTAGGCTCAGCAACAGACGTGGCATCTCTCAAGGTGTCCTAAAGCCACTTGGGCTTCCTCTTCCCTGAGCATACTTCTCCCATTGGAGAATGAAACTCCTCCTCGTCATCACCATCAGGAGCCTGAACTCCTGAATGCCTGTCTGCTGTCCTCTTGCCTGCACCTGAACCTGTAGAAGCTGAGGTATCGTGTGAACTGTCCATCGGTGGACTCCCTAGTGAATTGCTCTGTGGACTGCTCTGCATGCTGCTCGGAGCACAACCCCTTTGGCTCGTCGAGCCACTGCTCACTGACGGACTTGGCATTGTGATAGATGTACCTCCGGATCCTCCTGATCCCTGCCCACTAGATCCCTGCGACTGACTCAACTGTTGTTGAGGGTCTGGCTGATCCAGATACTTTAACTCCCGTGACCTCCTAAAGGCCCTGTCCTCCTCAAACTTCACATCCCGCCTGACAACAACTTTCCTCTGTGCAGGAATGTAAATCCAAAAGGCCTTTAAGGACTCACTGTAGCCCACAAAGGGCCCTGTCCTCCTCAAACTTCACATCCCGCCTGACAACAACTTTCCTCTGTGCAGGAATGTAAATCCAAAAGGCCTTTAAGGACTCACTGTAGCCCACAAAGATAACCTTCTCTGCGGTGGGCTCTAGTTTGGTCCTCTTCTCCTTGGGTATCTAGGAGTATGTAATGCACCCAAAGATATGAAGATGACCAATATCAGGCTTCTTCCCAGAAAAAGACTCCTCCTGAGTCATGTGCCCCAAGGCACGATGCAGACTCCTGTTCTTCAAATAAACAGCTGTGTTGCAGGCCTCTGCCCACAAGAACAATGGCAACCCCTGATCATGTAACATGGCTTTGGCAGCCCCTCCGACAGATCTGTTCTTCCTCTCGGCAACCCCGTTCTGCTGGGGGTTGTAAGGAACAGTGAACTCCCTCCTAATGCCTGCCTCCGCACAATAGTCAACAAACTCTCCAAGGGTGTACTCTCCTCCATTGTCCGACCTCAGGGACTTGATCTTCCGACATGTCTGTGTCTCCACAAGAGCTCTAAACTCCTGAAACTGCTTGAAGACCTCACTCTTGGTCTTCAAGAAATAAATCCAAGTCCTTTTAGAGTGATCATCAATGAATAAAACATAGTACTCATATCCACTCAAGGAAACATGAGACATCTGACCGCTCACATCGGAATGAATCAAATCAAGTATCCGAGTCGCTTTGCTGTCACTGCTAGTAAAAGGAGATTTGGCAAACTTGCCCATCGCACATCCTCTGCAAGTATCGAAGTGATCAGTACTGAAATCTGGCAGACTTGTAGTGATCTCCGACAAGGTCCTCAAGGCTCCATGATACATATGCCCCATCCCGCGGTGCCAAATCTCACACAGCTCAGAACTGCTAGCTCTACTGTCGGTACCACTGCTCAATGGCAAAAGGGGCTGGAATGCAAACTTGTACATCTTTGCATGGTGTACATCTAACACTCTAGCTGGATTAGCTGGAGTGCCCCTGGGATACATCAACACCTGTCCTCCCCTGAACAGTACCTCATATCCTCTGTCCTCCAAAGCTGAGACGGATATGAGGTTCTTCCTCATCCCTGGCACATAAAGAACATTTGACACCATCAAGGGAGGTTTGTACTCCCTCTGAAATGTTAGTGTCCCCACACTGACTGCTCTAACAACTCTGTCATCACCGAGTACTACCTCCATATTAGTGCCACTCTCTGAAAGCTCTGAGAAGTACTCACAGATTCCTGTCATGTGACGTGAAGCCCCACTGTCCACATACCAGATACCTGAAGATGCTCCGCTAATCGAGGGAAAAGCATGCTCCCTTTGAACCTGTGTGGCAGGGGATCCTGCACTAGAGCACTCACACGCAGTGAACCCAAACTCCCAGTCAAAACGATCTGCAAAGTCCTCAACCTTCGCTGAAGCTGCCACATTCTGGTTCTTCCCCTTCTTCTTTTTCTCCAGACACACAACTGCATAGTGTTCCATCTTTTGACAATTCCAACACTTCACCTTGGAATAGTCTTTCTGTGTGTTACCCTGTTTACCTCTACCTTTGCCTTTGCCCCCACCATTGCTTGTGGAAGCCTGCTTCTTCCCTTTGCCTTTCTTGCCTCCTGCCAACAGTGCTACATCCTCATTCTGCTCAACTGGCTTGGCTGCCCCAAGTTGACCTTTCCTGATCTCTATCTGAATGCAATCATCCCAAAACTTCTTCCATGTGGGAAGGGTCTCACGTGCACAAACCCCATCAACAAAGTTCATCCATGAACGGGGGAGGCCATTCACTGCAATCCCCACCAACTTAGTGGGTGGAATGACCTCTCCTGCTGTTGTTAACTCATCTCTCACATTAGTAATCTTTGTGAGATATCCAGCTGCGCTATCATTACCCATCTTAATGGTCTTCAGCTTCTCCTTCAGGACCATTTTTTGGTTCTCATTGGTACTCTGGTAGAGATTGGACAATGTTGTCCACATCTCATGGGCATTTCTCTTTCCTCTCACATGAGGAATGCAATGGTCTTTGACTCCGTCTAGAATCAGTCTCTTACACTTGTTGTTCTTTTTATTATAATCAGCCAACTGAGTAGCATCAGTAGGTACAACAACAGGGTTCTGTGTGGTATGCACCATAATGTCCCAGACTTCTGCCTCCTCAAAGATACTCTGCATTCTCTACTTCGAAACACTGTAATTGTTATGCCCATCCAACCTATCCTCCACCCTCAATCCCAATGACATCTTGCTGTCCTAAAACTGAAAAATAACATTGCTGTAGTAAGGATAAAACTGCTGTCTGTGAAAAATCAGCTTGCTGGAATTTTCTGAGTAAAAAATCAGTAGGCTGTAATTTTCCTCCATGCTATCTCAAACTGCACTTCAACACTCAAGCTCTGATACCATGTAAAAATTTCTCATTTCCCACCCCGGTTTTCAGTTTCACCTTATTTCTCCAAAATAGTTAAATGCCCTTTCCCATATCCATACATTCAACAACTGGAAAACAAATGTCGCTGAAAGCACAAATTCTGGAAATATTACAGAACGCTGGAAAATGCAGAAATAAAAATCAGCGCATACAAACAACCATTCAACACATTTAAACATAGTGATTTTTGGTCAAGGTGACCCTGGAAAAACCCCCTACAACTCTTGGGGAAAACCAGATCGAAAGCTCCTTCTTATTTTTGGAAAATGCCTTTTACAGTGAGAGAAATATTCAATGAAAATCAGCAAGCAAACTTTTACAACTTATCTCGTTTTCTGTGCCTCACAGCCAACTGGAAAAACTTGCAAATAGAAAAACAGAACAACAATAAAGGCTATACGACCTCCTCGATTTTTGTGCCCAAATTTCAGCCTTAAATGCTGCTGTACGGTTTGCTCGATTTCTGTGCAGAAAAACAACAGTACAGTTGTACGGTTCTGCCTAGAAATGCGTGCCAAGGTATAGCCATTTGCTGTACGGATTTCTGCTCCTCGATTTCTGTGCACTTGCTGTATGGATTTCTGCTCCTCGATTTCTGTGCACTTGCTGTACGGATTTCTAGAAAATCGTGCCCAATATTTGCCTTTCATTGTGTGCTAACTCAGCAGTACGGACTTGCTAAAATGCTGCCTTGGAATGTGTGCCAAGCTGCTGCCTCCTCCTCCCTGTTCAGAAATTTTCTTTGCTCTCTTGCTCTCCTCTCAATCTGCTCATGAAAGAATGAATGACCTTTTCCTCTTTTCCCTCCTTTAATCTAACCCTAAGTGACTTTTGAGGAATCCTAAATGCAATGGCTGAAATAGATTGAGATCTAGGGCTGAGATTAAATGTTGATTTAAATCTCACTTTCTATTTTTAATTCACCCCACTTTAATAAAGACTCACTTAGTCATTTATTTCCAAAGTCACTTTTCCTTTCTAATTTTACATTGACTTAGTCATTTATTAAAGTCACCTTAAAATTAGACTTTAGTAACTTTATCACTTAAAGTCACTTTTAAATTAGATTTGACCTTATAAAAATTATAAAGTCACTTTAGGAGAAAAATTAAATTCTTTTGGACACTTTTCCCTAGGCCAAAGATCAAAGCCTTAGGGAACCACCTGTCCTCCGGTACCAAATTTCAACAATCTATAGAGTATGAACCGACAATAGAAACCTTATGCAACCTATGCTCAAATGTTATGAAAACAGTTAGTTAACATAAATTAAAGCACTTTAGGATGCAAATATGAAATGCATATGAGTGCAAAAATGCAAATGAGGTAGCCCATTATTAGGACCACTTTGCCAATACAAATCTCTCAATGAATTAGGTTCTTTTAGATGTTAATGTGGTACATTGTTTAGTACGCCACATCAATATTTGGATGTGGATTTTAAGTATAAGTAAGTAGTAGTATTATCGATAAAACATGAATTGGTGGTTTGCAAATCTTCGTGGTAGTGTGCCTTTGAAGGCATTGACTAGCCACGAAGATAGAAGGTCACAACTTTTGACTCATGTCTCTTCACAATTAAATGAGACATTAATTAATGTCATTATTTAATATATTATTTTAATATTTATTCTTTTTAATTGAAGATATATGAATATTTTTATTCATAACATTGCCACCCCCTTTAGAGATGCTTTGTCCTCAAAGCATAACTAGAAGTGTTTTCTCTAGTTGAACAATATTGCAATGGAATGACATCCTTCTGTTGCCTGGTGCATTCATCACAAGTAATTGTACCTTCCTTGGAACTGGGAGTGTTTACACCTTTCAATTTATAATGTCATCCTTTGCCAATTAAACTCCATGAGATGTTCTTCAAGGTTTGTAGTATAGCTCCCTAATTGTATTAACCATTCTGCACCTAGAACTACATCCATTCCTTTGAGTGGTAGGGAAAACTGGTCTCTTTGTAGCTTCAATTCTTGTATTTGGATCGAAACTTTTTGACATTCTCCTATTTCCTTGATTTTCTTCCTAGTAGCGACCAATTGGACAGGTCCTTGATTGGGCATATACAAAGACCAAGCTGTTTAGCAAGATCACTGTTTATAGAATTACGAGTACTACCATAATCTATAAGTATATTGACATTTCTGTCTTTATGAGTCCTTTGACCCTTAGTGTTTTAGGACATAGATTCTTTCTCATGTTTGTTGATGGAGTAGTAAGTTTAACGTTCTTTTTTGGGAATTGGCTCTTCTTCTGAAGATGTGGTGGAACGTATTTTGTAGTTGCTTCTTGTTCTTGATCTCCGAAAGAGTTACTATTTTCATCAAGGTTTTTCCAATTACATGAAATTGCAGCGAATGACGGTTCCTCAAAATCTGAATCTTCACTCTGTGTGACAACGATTCTTTCATCATGTTCTTGTACTTCAATTTGCTTTCCATCTACTATTTTATAGTAGCGCATGGATGTGTCTTCACATTTATGGCTTGGCATGTTGATGGAAATGTAACTAGGTTCGGTCTTCATAAATGTACTTTTGATATTTGTATTTATTCAAGAAAATAAATATTATTTTTATAATATATGTCAATGGGTTTCTTGCTCATTGAAGTAGGTCTAGCACGTGTCAAAGTGCTATAGGAAAGTCAAAGAGTCAAAAAAATTATGTTGAAGATCTTAAGGGCATGTTACATTATGTATATTTATGTATAAGAGTCAAAGAAGACACCTCCAAGCAAAGTCAAGTCTCCTCCTAGCATAGACAGCATCAAAAGAAGCAATGGCACCATAAAGGCACCTACTGCAGCAACGCAAGTCAAGTTGGCCTCAATATAGCAAGTCGGCCTACAAGTCGGCCTAAAGGAGGGACAATCCTCTATACATAGAGGCTGTCCACTCCTCTAAAGATAGCAAAGATCATCTCTGAAATAAGTGGGCAAGTGCAGCCAAGTAAAGGGTGGAAAAGTCAACTTTAAGGGAGCCTCTAGAGCAGCGAATAAAGAGGAAAGATAACCAAAGTATTAATGATTGTTTTAGGGTATGCTGCAGCCACACGTGCGAGAAATTGAAGGGTTGACTGTGGTCACTACAACAACAACATTAAGGTTGTTCATCCATCATTGCTTGGGCTTCAAACTAGGCTTACTAGGCCTCCTATCCAAGCGAAGAGAGAAGGACCTCAAGTGAAGTTAGAGGGAGCCCTATAACTACAAGAATAACTCTCACACGTGCGAAGATTAGGGCTGCAATGCTATCACACTCAACCTATCACCGTACATCAAGAAAGAACTCAGATGATCTAGAGAAGGAATGAGTATCCTTAGGTGAAGGATATCACTAAGTAAAAGTATCTCTCTTAGAAGATTTACTTACAGTAGAAGGGAAAACAAAGTGCCACAGAATAAAGTGCTGGAAGGAGGTAGACAAAGTGCTGGGGAACATAGTGTAAAGAAAAGGAAGGACTTGACTTGTGCTTGGAGGATTTTCTAATCAATGGTCTAGGGTTTGGCATTGATCAAGAAAAAAACTTCAATAAGAGAAAATTTACCGAAGGGTTTTCCTCTCAAGAGAAGAGAGGTTTTGGCCCTGGAAGAGAGCCAACATCTTGTGTTCTTGTTCTTATGTTTTGGTAGCAGTTTGATGAAATACACTCACATGCATTAATAATAATAAGAAGAAGATTAAGCTAACAAGAAAAAGTAAAAAGACTCCACAAATTGTTATCAAGTAACAAAGAATCCTATTATACCTAATTGCCCTAGATTCTTCAACATGGTATCAGAGCTAAGGTGACACATCAAGGAAAGGGCAACTTAAGAACACTCATCAAGGAAAGACATCTACAAGGTTGAAGCATCAAGCCTAGAAGTCTCAATCACTTCAAGGACAAGAAGGTCTACAATCCATCATTCATCAAGGAAGTCTACATAGCAAGAAGAAGAGCCTTACTCAAGGGCACCTACAAAGAAGAGCAGATTGAAGCAGGGCCTATATCAAGCTACAAGTCATCACTTGAAGAGCAACTTGAAGAACATCAAGATCTTAGGAAGGCAAGCCATCAAGTCTTCAAGAAGAAAGCAAATCCACTACATCGCAAGATCTATCAAGTAAGTACATGTCCCCTTCTAAATATACATCAATGTCTTTTTGCAAGGAAAGCAATAAATTGGTAGGTACCAATAACTTTCTTGCATGGAAGAAGAGGACTAATCTGCTTCTCAAGGAAAATGAACTCCTAAAACATGTCAAAGGGAATATCACTATCCCTGCTAATGAACAAACTCGAGCCTTAGCTAAATACAATAAGGATGAGACAGGAGCTCAAAGGATTCTAATAGAATCAATCAAAGACTTTCTCATTCCCTATGTCTCGAAATTTGAGCCATCAAAAGAAATTTATGATAAGCTACTAGAGCTATTCTCGGTATCTACAACCGGAGAAGTAATATCTCTAAGGAATGAATTGTACAAGATGAAGATAACAAAGGAAGAAATCGCTCCATACTTCATGAAAATCTCTGAAATGAGAGATCAACTTCAAGAGCTTGGGGAAGTCATGTCTTACAGAGAAATGACAACTGTAGTACTCAATGCTCTACCTGAGGATTGGGGCAACTTCACATCAAGCATATATGCCATGAAGGAAGCAACCACTCTCAGTGAAATGTGGTCTCTATGTAGGACAAAGGAAACTAGACTTAAGGCAAAGGAAGATGTGGGATCAAAGGAATAAACATTTGCTACCATAGCCAAGAGAAGGGGAAAATTTGGCAAATTTGGTCCATGAAGAACAAACAACAAAGACATGTCCAAAATCTAATGTTTTGGATGCTAAGAATATGGACATTGCAAAAGGAATTGTCCTAAGCTTAAGAAGGACAACAACAACAAAACAAAGAGGGAAGCAACTCACATGACTCAAGAGGTGAAAGAAGAAGAAAAGAAGCAAAAGAAGGAAGATCCTTTGGATCTCTACTATGACTAAGTCAAACTATTTACTTAAGTCTTCTTTCAAGGTTTTGAGTAGGATAGGAGCATGTAGGAATAAATAAAATTGCATGTCTAGAAACATCTTCTAGAATCTAGAAGCATGTAGTACTGAGAGTTCTAGATACTCAAGAAGAAGTAGCACTTATAATAAAAACAAAGTGCATGGTTAGAAATATCTTCTAGAATATATGAGCATGATGAACTTAGCTCAAGATATTCATGTAGAAGGAGCATACCTAGTATAGGACCTCACCCATGATAAAAGAAGATTGATCATGATTAAGAATCTTAGAAGACCTCTATCATAAAAAAAAGGAAACATTGCAAGGCAAGGGTCTTTAAGATCTTATGATGGAATCTTCAAAAGAAGGTTCTTAAACCAAGGCAGATGTCTCATTAGGAATCTCATTCATGGGATTCAAGAAAAGGATGATATTGTTGGAAACACTGAGAGGGGGGGTGAACCAGTGTTCCTTAGCAATAAACACTTTTAAATCTTTTCAGAGCATTAATTAATCTTCAATTATTATTAATGTTTATGCTGTAATAACAGTAAATAAAAGAACACAGTAGACACGAGAATTTTAGGTGGAAAGCCCCCTTCGAGTCAAAAACCACCGAATGCTTTTCTAATAAATTCTTTAATTTTCAGCCCTAACTGAAATGAAAGCAACAACTTCCTAGAATTCTAGAAAAGCATTCTTCTCCAGCTCCCACTGGAAGGACGCCCCAATGCCCTAGTTTCTTCAGTAGTCAACTGAATGGATGCCGCAACATCCCAGACCAACCTACCACCCTGAAGTGTTCACAGGCTCCAACTTGTAGGCGACTTCATGCACCAACCTAGCACCTCACTGCCACCCTATAATGATTGAAATGAGACAAGAGACTCCTATGCCTCCCAATAATGCCTTTTCGAGACTCCTATGCCTCCCAATAATGCCTTTTCAAATCTAGACAGTTTGACTGTTTTACAATAAGGACTCTTCCAATGATGACACTTTTACAAATGACTCTTTTACAACTTTACAATGATGATTCTTGGCCTTGACACTTCTTCACAATATATGGATGGCTATCATGTCTTCAAAGGATGTCTTGCTACAATGCTTCCTTTGATTTGATACTTCTTCTCTTGAATTCTTGCTTGAAGTCGTACTTGAATCTTCTTCTACCTACATCCAAAATTTGCCCAGCGAAATCAATCCCAAAACAAAACAAAATACCCGCCAACTTACCTTTGCATGCAAAACACATGTAATTGCATAAAAATGAATAAATACAAATTAAAATTACAATGCGTACTTGAAGTGTGCTTGTCACTTTTGTTGTTGACTTGTTGCAACAGTAGACAAAGACTCCCACTCTTGATATAGGCCTGGACTCTATGCAAGACTATATCCAAAACTGACCTAAAGATATATACAATAAAAATTGATGACAGATCCTAGACTTGTGATGGACCAAGTTCTAAGTACAACAATAGAGACCATTCTATCAAGTATGACTAGACAAGTAACATGAACTTACAACATCATATAGATTTAGCAAACTTGGTGTAGCATCAAGAATATGTAGCATAAAATGTGTAGTATCAAGAATAAGACATCCGAAAAACTAATTGTGACATATAGAAACTTAGAGATATAACTAAGACACTGTATATACTTACGTTGTCTTGCAAAACATATGTCAGAGATGATACTCAAAATTCAAATGTAAACACTAATCATACATACCTTGCTGTAGGAGACTTACCCTTGACTGTTGATGTGTGGTCCTTACTGTAGTGATCTTTGAGTGCATGTTTTTTCTTGCCTTCTAGGAGCTTGATATTTAATCTATTGTATCTATCTAATTTCGGATCTCCAGTGTTTGAAATTTCATCCTGTTGTAGCCCTCTGAGTCCTCTTTCCAACCACATAGGTCTGATGAAGATTGGATTCTTCAAGAAAGAGTTATGCCCAATCTCCCACGATGACCTCATTATAGACTGGTTCAGTGGGGCGAACTTGTACAAAGTGCCATGTGTCACTGATGCGACCTTAGGTCTTCAAAACGCTACTCAACAAAATATAGTCCGTCCTCTTTCTGTGACTATTTATGAAATTTGAATCCTCAGAGAGAAAGTTATGACAATTTTCCCAAGGTCACATGTTTGACATGGAATTTGAGAGCTTCAAAAACCGTTACTTCCTTAGATCATATCTATGAAAGTATAGCGAACCAAGATCTGAAATTTGGTCATGAGGTTCATCAAGATTTCGGCTCAATTGGGTTTTAATTTCAGCTTCTGAATTTTTGCAGAAAAAAAGTGTTGCGAAAATGCCACGATGACTTGTTTGAAGCTACAAAATCCCTAGTAGAGGAGGATATGAGGGTCATTATTTATATGAATGTCTTGAGTTGAGAGGGTCCTCAACAAGTGAACGTTGGAGAGATTTTAGGAGCAAAAAATAGTATTAATTATTGACTATTCAATGACCACAACTAATTATGAGTGCCATGCCACAACCCCATAGGGTTTTAGCCCAGTAACTGGGGTTACTAACTTCAAACGCAAATAACTCTCAAACCGTGAAGAACTGGGAGGCATACCATATGTCAACGGAAACATCTCGATGAGTAGAACCCATCGAGAAGATCTTTGACGCAAAATAATATGAGTTGTCAAGTCAAAATGCCCTTGCAAGATCGGGGTAGCCCCTGGTGCTGCTTGGGTTGACATCAATGACAACCACTGATCAATAGATATGCAGGCAATCTAAGATGATCAAAGGAGAATCAAGATGAGGTATGTATGCATCAAAGTTTAAGTCATGTTATCATTTGTATATATTGAGTCATGGGAATAGTTCTACAACATGATCAAGTATGAAAGAATCTCTTTCACCAAGGAGATGCTCGAAGGCATGTACTACAATGCAATGAAGGTCAACAAAAGAATATGCTCACATAAAGAGTATAAGATTGATGACTACGAAGCAAGAAGAAATGTTGACTAGTCCAACAGGCAAGCAATGAAGAAATGCTCTCACAAGTAGCATAAGATGGTTGACCTATCTATATAAGAAGAAGCAAATAAAGAAAGAGATCAAGCATGTGAAGAACACCATGATCACCGAGAATCATTATCTGACAAAAATAATTTGAAGATATCTCCCGAAAGAAGGCAGGACAAATCTGACAAAGGAAGGAAGGACCCTTGACACCTATGAAGGTCTGGGAGATATGAAATACGTAGATAACTGATTCTACTCTACAAAGATGTCGTGATGAAGACGCCATCCAAGAAAAGAAAAAGTAATGTTGAAGCAATATCAGGGTGAAGTCATGATGGGCTACTAGGTCGAAGCATGTAAACAAGTAAGTACGACGAAGCATCCATGAGAAATGTATTCCAAAGCATGGACAGATGACAAAGGAGTAGCCAAATGACAAGAAAGCCAATTTCCATGAGGGAAGCAATGACATGACAAACCAGGAAGGAAAGTGATTGATGGATGGTGCCCTACCTAGAAGAAGTTCGAACAAAGAGTTCATGACATCAAATAAAGGAAGGAGATCATGCAACTGAAGTACCCTTGAAGAAGTTGCTGATGAATGAAAGATTTCCTAGTTAAGAGGGAGATTTGACAAGTCCCTGATCAAGAGGGTGTTTTGGATCACCCTTGATTACAAAGGAGTGACAATTGTGTTTTTCCATCTCATGGGTCATGCACTAGACTAGGACTAACAACCATAAGTCTAGATGAAGGCCATGAATGGAAATGTAGACACAAGATAGACACAACATTCATGTCTTCACATGGGAAGAAAGAATGGGAGGATTGGGTAATCATCTGGCATTGGATTCTCTTTGAAGATGTGTAGGGCATCCAAGACAAGAGTAGGCAAGAGGACCGATATTCTTTGAGGGCGGGGAACCCAAGATAAGAATAGTCCTATAAGGTCATACTCAGTGAACACCCAGGTGGCTATGTACCTTGAGAGACAATGATGAGGGTGTCTATAAATCATTGGTCTCGCCAGCGTTGTAGCTCATGATCTCATGAAGAGATGGAGTTGTTAGTCAAGGCCTTGTTCTATGACAATGCTGATTGATATGATGCTATAACAAACGAATTGCTAATCCGATTTATCTTATGTGAATTCTTCAAAGATTGATAATAGCCAAACACCTTGTAATGTTGTATGAATACCAATATTTTAAAACTCCGACTCCGACTTTGACTCGGCTGAGAGTCGACTCCGACTCCGACTCCAACTCGGTATCGACTCGGCCGACTCGATTTCAATGACTCGGTCATTGTAAAAAATACATAAATATTTATTTCTTATAAAAACACATAATTTTAAAGATTTTCATTCATGTTTCCAAACACACAGCATTAGAATATAGATATAAGACAACATATGATCAAAGTAGGCTCATGAATATATCCATTATATTAGAATGGCACCCAGTGCACTGTCCAAGACATACACGATGATGATATAGAGATCAAAACAAAAACACATAACCAAGGAGGCTATAAATGGCCTCTACAATAAAAGTCTGTGACCAGTACTACTGGCTACTGCTAGCGTTGCCAGCATCATCTGGCTCAGTGTTACTTGGGAGCGGGAGAAAAAGTGGGGAGCGAGAGCGAAAATGGGAGTGGAGTGACATTTTCAGAAGCTCCTGGTTTGGGAGCGAATCCTGGAGGAGTTCGACAACCAATGTCACTAACATCAAGGTACATAGAGGGATTGGTGCTCTTGATTAAATACAAGTTCCATACCCTAATACATGACAAAATTCAATGGAAACATTGCAATCCTCCAATCCTAAAATCCTGAAAAACTGATAAGTCTACTGGAATTTGAATGAAATCTAAAATTCTACTTTCTCCATATGAAATCCAATGAGGCCAAAACCACTCTCAAACATCCTGAGTCATTTCATTGTTTAATGTTAAAATTTAAGTAAAAGGATGAAAATGAAGATTAAGGAGAATGTCACTTTTACTTTAAGAATTTAACATTACCATGAAATTTGAATAGCATATCAATACTAGGGGAGGGGAATGGATCCCAAATAACACTTAACCAATTTAGAAAACACCTTGGAGTCCCCAACAATCAACTAAATGTTAAAAAATTGAATTTTTTTATAGAAAAATCACTGTTTTTTTGGGTGACTGGCCAGATTTAATGACTCGGCCGAGTAGATGTGGAAACGGCCAGGTTGACCGAGTCATGACTGACTCGGCCGAGTCATGCATTAACTCGGTCGAGTCAGTCATGACTCGACCTCCTGAACTGGTTTTTCTGCCGGGTCATAAAATTCTTCAATGACTTGGATCAACTCGGCCGTTTCAGATTTGATTTGGCCGAATTTTAAAACAGTGATGAATACCTCCTAGTTAAGAGGGAGTGTTGAAGGAAATGTAATTAGGTTCGGTCTTCATAAATATACTCTTGATATTTGTATTTATTCAGGAAAAGAAATATTATTTATATAATATATGTCAATGAGTTTCTTGCTCATTGAAGTAGGTCTAGCACATGTCAAAGTGCTATAGGAAAGTCAAAGAGTCAAAAGAATTATGTTGAAGACCTTAAGGGCATGTTACATTATGTATATTTATGTATAAGAGTAAACAAGGACACCTCCAAGCAAGGTCAAGTCTCCTCCTAGCAAAGACACCGTCAAAAGAAGCAATGGCACCATTAAAAGCACCTATTGTAGCAACAAAAGTCAAGTTGGCCTAAACAAGGGGCAATTCTCTATATATAGAGGCTGTCCACTCCTCCAAAGATAGCAAAGATCATTTGTGAAATAAGCGAGCAAGTGCAGCCAAGTAAAGGGCGGAAAAGTCAAGTTTAAGGGAGCCTCTAGAGCAACGAAGGAGGAAAGATAACCGAAGTATTAAGGACTGTTTTAGGGTAAGCTGTAGCCACACATGCGAGAAATAGAATGGCTAACTGTAGTGACTACAAAAACAACATTAAGATTGCTCATCCATCATTGTTTGGGCTTTAAACTAGGCTTACTAGGCCTCCTATCCAAGCGAAGAGAAAGGACCTCAAGTGAAGTTAGAGGGAGCCCTATAACTACAACAAGAACTCTCACACGTGTAGAGATTAGGGCTGCAGTGTTGTCACACTCGGCCTACCACCATACATCAAGAAAGAACTCAGATGATCTGGAGAAGGAATGAGTATCCTTAGGTGAAGGATATCTCTAAGTAAAAGTATCTCTCCTAGAAGATCTACTTACAATAGAAGGAAGAACGAAGTGCCAGAAGAAGGACGAAGTGCTTGGGAACAAAGTTTCAGAAGGAGGTAGACAACATGCCGTGGAACATAGTGCAGAGGAAAAGAAGGACTTGACTTGTGCTTGGAGGATCTTCTAGTCAAGGGTCTAGGGTTTGGCATTGATCAAGAAAGAAGCTTCAATAAGAGAAAACTTACTGAAGGGTTTTCCTCTCAAGAGAAGAGAGTTTTTGGCCCTGACAGAGAGCCAACATCTTGTGTTCTTGTTCTTATGTTTTGGTAGCAGTTTGATGAAGTACACAAACATGCATTAATAATAATAAGAAGATTAAGCTAACAAGAAAAAGTAAAAGGACTCGACATATTGTTATCAAGCAACGAAGAATTCTACTATACCTAATTGGCCTAGATTCTTCAACATGGCATCCAATTTTCTCCACATTTGTGACAACTATTTTTTTATCCCTTTTTCTAGATCGCTACTTGAAATGTCTGATTCCTTGTCGACTTCATAAGTATACAGTTTCTTGTTAAGGCATCTGTGTCTTGATGTCCATTTGTTTCCACAATACCTACATTTGTTAGTTTCTTTTCTTCCTAAGTGTTGTTGTTGGTCTTCGTCTTCCCTTAATGATGACATTCTAAACTTATATTTTCTCTGAATAATTATGGCTGCGTGTCTGGCATCTTCAATGGTTTGGGGTTTACATAATTTCAATTCTTGCCGAATGTAATCCTTAAGGCCACAATAATACATTTTTAATAGCTTTTTGTCTGAGAATCCCCTTTGCTTTATTGGTAGCACTTCCCATTCATGCGTGGATTCACTTACTGATCCCTTCTATTTGAGATGAACGAATCTTTCATAAACATGATCTTTTTCTTCTTCGTGAAATTGTTTTAACAAGGCGTTTTTAAGATTTTGCCAACTGAACAAGCGAGTTGCGCATTTGTTAGACCACTATAGGAACCAATCACACGCTTCTGCTTCCAGGTAGTTGGATGTGATCATGACCTTCTCTTGTTCACCTATTGGTGGATTTGCTCCAAAAATAGCGTCCATCTTATTTACCCATACAATGGTGCCTTTATGGTCCTTACCACCGTATTTTGGTAATTCTCTTTTAATTTTAAGGGGGTCCCTTTCGGGAAACTTTGTGTAGTACTAAATTTCTTTGAGGTGTAGTTGCGGTATTCGCGGCTTCTCGTGTATTAGGAATCATGATTTGGAGAATTTTTGTTTGTCAGAGTTTTGGGACTTTGTGTCCCTGAGGGCGGATTGTCTTTTCCCATAAACTGGCTCATCATGCTCTTTAATTCTGTGATATCATCGACCATTTTGTCTTGTTTACTAACTTTCTTTTCGACATCGTCAAGGCGCTTATGCAACTTATTGAGTTCTTTTTGGATTTTTTTCACATTGTCACTATTTCTATATTCAAGCTTCTGTGATCCATAATGAATTAAGCAAAGTGTTTCGGTAGAAATCATATAAGAGAAATTTTTGGTCAATGTGTTTCGAACCAACAAGTGGTTCATCATCAGGACCAAATGAAGAGGCAGACCATGGCAAAGGCTTAA